>VZQC01005330.1:947878-1044784 GCA_009823505.1 Rhizomys pruinosus
AGGAGGAGAAGAAGGAGGAGGAGGAGGAGGAGGAAGGGGAGGAGGAGGAGGAGAAGAAGGAGGAGGAGGAAGAGAAAAAGAAAGGAGTGGAAGAAGGAGAAGAAGAAGAAGAAGAAGAAGAAGAAGAAGAAGAAGAAGAAGAGGAGGAGGAGGAGGAGGAGGAGGAGGAGGAGAAGGAGGAGGCGGAGGAGGAGGAAGAATATCTTGAATCTCCTAGTAGTGCTAGTGATTGGCTTAAAAGACTTTAAGCACTGGGGCTAGAGAGATGGTTCGGTGCTAAGAGCACAGTTGCTCTTACAGAGGACCCAGGTCCAGATCCCAGTACCTACATGGTAGCTAACAACAGTCTACAACTCCAGTTCCTGGGGAATCTGATGCCCTCTTCTGGTCTCCACAATCGTTGCACAACATGACTGCACTTATATACATGCAGGCAACAGACTCATACGCATAAAATAAAAATAATAAATGAAATATTTTAAATACTTTTAAACATAGCGTACACTCATTACTCTGCTAAATGCTCCCTTCACTCCTCTCCTTGTTATGGTTTCTCCTCCTACAGGATTTTCATTGATCTCACACAGGCCAGCTGCCCAGGAGGGTGGATCTGCTCAGCTGCATCCCCACAGTTGGCTGGAAAACAGGCACTGCCTCCATCCTGCCTGACTCTTGGACTCAGAATGGCTGCTGGGGTCTGAGGTTTTATGCTCATTTTTCTGACACTGGCTCCATCATGTGGCATATTAGACGGTATCAGGCACTTGACTAAGGTCTGAGTTTGGACTCCAGGGTTGGCGCCCTCCATCTGAAGCTGAAGGAGGCCCTTTACCACATATCACACTCAGTTGGGCCCTGATTCAGCAGAGCTATTAAGAGTAGCCAACCGGGGCTGGAGGAATGGCCTAGCGGTTAAGAGAGCCGACCGCTCTTACAGAGGACCCGGGTTCGATCCCCAGCACCCACATGGCGGCCGAGAACCGTCTGAAACTCCAATTCCAGGAGAACTCCAGTTCCAGGGGAGTCTGAAACCTTCTTCTGATCTCCGCGGCATTGCACGACACGGGTGCACAAACTTGCATGCAGACACTACATTCATACACATACATAAATAAATAAAATTAACTAAAAAAATTAAAAAAAAGAGCTTTAAAAAAAAAAAAGAGTAGCCAACCTTCTTATGGCATGCACACTTTGTAATCCTAAAGACACTGTAAGACTAAGCCAGCTGCCCAGGACACAGGTGGAGTGTGTCCTTCCTGGCAGTGTATTTGACCCAGCTCGCCTCTCAGGCACCCTACACTGAGGCCCAGTTCTGGTACGCACGAACTCCAAAGAAGACTAATGGCACTAATCTAGTTTTGCTCAGAATCCTGAATAACCCTCCCAGGAAAGTCTCCAAGCCCCTTTCAGTTGGAATTAACTATGGAGGAGGAAGTGGTTCCCAGTTGGCTCCTAGAACATTGACATCTTCATCTGACACTACTTAGAAATACCACCCATGGACACCATGCATGCCTACACAGGGAGATTCTTGGCAGGATCCCAGGAGGCCCCATTATAAAAAGCCTTGCAGGAGATACATATGTTCCCTAGAGTTGAGAACATCAGACCTAAATCCTCACCTACCTGCTTCTCTAAAGCCAGTAGACATCTGCTTCTTTCATGAAACCTTTTCTCCAATTTTCTTCCTATGTGAAAAATAGCTTTTCCCCTTAAATCTTGGCAAAAAAGAAGGAATGAGTCCTTGTATTATGTTCTATTGGAACTTGATCATATAGATAAGTTAGCACCTACATGCATGTATGGACACGTGTATGCCTATACACATGTTAAAGTGGCTGAAGATAGAGATGCAATGTATATTCTCCCAAGCTTCTTCTACAGACTGACCTTTTTCAAGCGTTTAATTGTGCCTGAGAAGTCTTGCCTCTGCTGCTTCACCCCTCAGCCTGGCCTGAATCATTTCAGATGATAGCACCTGTATATTCAGACTATCTGAACTCCAAGAGACATCCAGAAAAACATAGCCTGGACAGAGCTACCTCCCCACCATTCTTTCAGGATGCTATGGAATGTGCCCTCCTTCTTGTTGAAGACTTGGAGCTATATAGATGATCAGAAACACATGAAACAAATAGCCATATCTTCATTCAGGCACTCCTGCAGAAAAGTCAGTCTGTGAGCCCATGAAGAAGGTGTGGCTAGGGCTCTGCCTCACCTGAAGAAGTGGCTCCTTTCAGAGGGTCTGGTCCTGGGAAGGATGGAGAAGCATCCTGAGTACACTTCATGCTGAGGTACAGGAGCATGGAGAGCAGGGATTTGATTAAATCCATTAGAAAGAAAAATAGAACTTAGCTGTGGCTAAGAGGGTGTCAGAACTGATCAGTGACTCAGGACCTCAAGGCTGAGGTTTCCTCTGGCTAATGCCCTTGCTTCTCTCCTAGAGCTCTTCATGCACAAAGACTAATCTAAATTGCACCATGATCCAATAGATGGAAACTCAACATTGAAATAAGCCCTTTGGATCTTGTAGCTGTACAAAACCATTGCACATGAAACATACAGAAAAAAACAATTGGAATCATTTCAGGCTTTGAAAACTTATAATTACAGGTGAATGGCTATTATGTTATTGGAACGGCCATTATAACTGAAAGGTACAATTTGAGATAATATATATGAGGACATTAATACACCATCAGATTTTTACAGCACACGCATCACAATGCATCCAGTTTCAAATTAGAGGTTACTTCCCTGATTTTTTTCTTGATTCTCTGCCTCTATTTTTAAGTGGAGCATTCATGTGAAATAATGACATCATTTCAAAAAATCATAATAATTTTGGGCTGTGCACTTTTCACTATCCTTTCAAAGTCTCCGGGTCTTTCACACTGTAGGAAAATAACAAAAACCACAATTACACATCAGTACCTAATCTAATTCAATAGCATAGTGGCATAGATAATCCAGATGAAATCAAACCTAGAAATCATCCTTATTTACATTTAGAAACTGCATTTTAATGTAAATTACATTTGTAAAATGTAAAATACATTTAACAATGTAAAATACATTTGGTACTTAGGAAGCCTGTGGAAAACCAGATTAAAATTCTCAGCAAGGATGAGAAAACATGATCAAAGTAAGAAAATGAACAATAAATAAAGAACCAAGAAAATCCTGCCTTGACTCTATCACTTGGTCATTTGGTGAGTTCCTTCACATCTCTGAGCCTTTGTATGTGGCCAGTCCTAGCTACCCTGAAATTATCTCAGTGATGATCAGGATGGAACACAGATAAAGATAGCCATGCAAGTCCAACAGGTGCCAAATACAGCCTTAATCAGGGCTCTCTCCTGAGGACTGCTTCCCTTGAGCATATGTCCGACCATGTGCCACATGACCCAAGCTCCTTGTGTTCTTCCTATAGGGATTCTGGGATTTTCCTAACCCTTCTCAGCCACCCTAGAATCTCTAGCTTTGTGGTTACTTGTCCACTCTTGGAAGTAACAGAAATGAGTAACAGTAAACCAACACTTGCCTGAATTCTGACTCTGAGTCTAGGAAAATTTTAGGTCAGTTTTCCGGAATTTCATGCCCTAAGTGAAAATTTTCAGCTCAGCTTTATGTTTCTTCTGTTATAAATTCTTGATACATATGAGTTAGCTCATTTCAGAAGATTATAGATATGCCTACTCCCCAACCTCCGAGATATGATCTTGAAAACACTGGCCTTAAAAAACTCAAAATGAGCCTACCACCTGACCCAGCCATACCACTTCTGGGCATATGACCACAAGACACATCCTACTGCAAAGATATATGCACAGCTATGTTTACTGCATCTCTCTTCACAATAGCAAAGAGCTGGAACCAACCCAAATGCCCCTCAACTGATGACTGGATAACAAAAATGTGGTACATCTACACAATGGAGTTCTATTCAGTGGTAAAGAAAGATGACATCATGAGCTGTGCTGGTAAATGGATGGAACATGAAGCCATTATACTATGTGAAGTAGCACAGTCTCAGAAAAAAAAAAAGGTGAATGGTTTCCCTCATCTGTGGATGCTAACACCAAATCCCCAGTTGGCAGGCAAACTGAGCAAATTTATTATTATATTTCATTGTATCTGAAAGTGACTGTGCAATTTCAATGTGAATCTCTTAATGGGATCTAGAATTGTCCTACCACTTTTATTCACACATTGTAATTACCATATATGAATGGAAGATATGTATTCATATTCTATTCATATTCTTTATGTCTGCATGCAACTTTACTGTTAAAATGTGAATCTCTAAATGTGTTTTGGAATTAACCTATAGTTTATTTTCAAAATTTGTGATTTTGATTTATGTGTGGAGTGTATATATGCATATTTTGGAATAATATAGAATTAAAGGGAACAAAAAGAGAGAAAAACATAATCAAAAAAACTGACCAAAACAGTAAACTTGTGCATCGAAAAGGTTATAAAGACTGAGGAAAAGATGAAAGACAGGACTTAACATGTATGACAGAGTCCATGAGCTCGGGGGGGGGGGGGGGATGTAAGGGGTGGGAATGGATGGGGGAATGAGTCTAGACTTGATTGAGAAATGTTGTATGAAATGTACTCAATAAAAATTAACTTAAAAAAAAAAGAAAATGGGGTTGGAAAGATGGCCTCGTGGTTAAGATCATGGAATGCTCTTGCAGAAGACCTGGGTCCAATCCCCAGCACCCACACGATGGCTGAAAACTGTCTTTAACTCCAGTTCCTGACACCCTCTTCTGACCTCTGTGGCATTGCATGACATGGGTACACAGATCTGCATGCAGACAGTACATTCATACACATACAAAAAATAAATAAAAAAGATAAAAGAAAATGCTGACCTGATGCAAGTCCTTCTTTTATGTTCATTTTTCATGTTTCCTTGCATTGGATGGAGGGTCGAAAGCTTTGCTTAGGTGACCTTCTCAGAGATTGTTGGAAAAACAAAAGAATTATGGGAACAACAAGGTTAATTATGCAAGTCATGGTGATAGGAGGCTAACCAAAGTGCAGAGAGGATTAATAACAATGCAGATCATGGATGCCCAAGAACCAAAATTATCTTCTTCATTTTATTTTCAGATAGGGTCCCCCTGTAGCCACAGCTGGTCTAGAACTCACTATGTACAGCAGGCTGGCCTCTCCCTCACAGAGACCTACCTGCCTCCATCTCCTGAGTGCTAGATTAAAGGCCTGGGCCACCACGTCTAGTGTAGTCTTTGTCTTTTTTAAATGTATGTTTATTGTCATACATTCATTTTTTCTGAATAAAATTGAATACAAAACCTCACAATTTTATATTCAATATATATTCTCTTTCTCTAAAAGGAATTTTACATGCAGACATATAAAATGCTTTTTATATCAGTATTAAAATGAACTTGTGTGTAGTTTTCTTGAACTATGTCAGGTACAGGAATAGTGAGATATATTTTCTCATGAATCAAACCAACCTGGAAATGGTCTTTAGAGAGGCATATATTTAATGTGTAATATATACTTATATGAAAATGCCCTTATATAAGATATACAAAGAATATACAAAATTAAAATTATAATAAATAAATAAATAAATAAACGGAGGAAAGATAGCTTAGTCAATTAAGTGTTTGCTGTGCAAGCATAATGATATGAATTCAGTTCCCAGAAGCCATGTAAAAACACCTTCAAACACCAGGAGTAGCGGTGTGCTCTTAAAATCTCAGGGCTAGGCAGCCAGCCTAGCCTAACTGACAACCCAAAGGCCAGTTGAGAGACCATTTCAAAAAACAAAGTGGATAGCTCCTGAGGGGCAACACCTGAAGCTGATGTCTAGCTATCACAAGCACACATGTGAATATGTACTCACACGTACACATAAAAATATAATAAATGAAAGATGGAAAAATTGAATGCTGCAGATGCAGAGTAGTGGTACACCTGTCTACTGTGCATGGGCCCTGGGTTTGACCTCTAACCCTGAAAAAAAATCAGTAAAATTTTAAACCTATTGAAAACATATAACAATATGAAAAATTTAAATTTAAAAACGTAAGAATCTTTAAAATGATTTAGCAGTTCTCTGTCAAAAAATTCCTTGGTGGGGCTGGAAAGATGGCTCAGGGGTTAAGAGCACCAACTACTCTTGCAGAGGACATGGGTTCAATTCCCAGCACCCACATGACAACTAAAAACCACCTTTAACTCCAGTTCTAGGGGAATCCAATTACCTCCTGTGATCTCCACAGCACTGCACCACACAGCTGCACTCACATCCATGCAAGCAACACCGTCGTATAAAATAATAAAAATAATAAGTAAAAAATTTCTTGGAAATACTGGCTCTAGAGATTAGGCCACAGGCTCTCCATTCCTACATCAGTAGGAATGTTTGCTGTTGGTTCTAAACATTCATAGTGAAGATTCAGTTATATATTTTATCAAATAACACTGCGCTATGTGAAACATACAGTTTGCAAACAAACATACCACAACTCACCTAAAATGGGATATATCTGCTCACTTACAGCATGAAACCCAAAGATGCAATCATAAAATTGTCTCCACAAATATTTGAGCTCAACGGAGTGGGTTGCCCAAGAAAAAGTACCTGCTTTGCTTTGCTAGTACCAGTTGTGCTTCCCCCTGCAGAGGCCCAGGATCAAGGTCTGTGGGGCAGAAAGAGAAGCAAGGCAATAAGACCTTTGTCCTAAAGGATGGCAACACATAGCTCCCTCCTCTCTCTACTACACACCTGTTCTCACCCATATTCACTCATTCTTGAGAGCAATGGACAGGATTCCTTATCTAGTATAAATAATTAAAATACATCAATGAAGCTTAACAATCAACATTTAAGATATTAGTTGATGACTGATAATAAAGGCATAAATTGCTAAACATGATGTTCTTAAGATTCTTATTTTCTTCCAAATATACACCAAGTTGAGGGAACTTGGCTCTCAAAATCTTCCCAAAAGGAGAATCTGCCTTTCAGGCACAGTCATGAAAAAAATATTCTACAAAAGTGGCAAAAACTGTTCACAAGGTTCTAGAGCCCTGGTTGACATACTCCTTAAGTGTAGATTTACATTCACACATGACGTTCTATTTTCGGAATACATTTAATAGGCAATATGGCAACGTTACAGAAATACTTTCAAAACATGTGCACTCATAATGTACAAATAACTATGGTGCAAATTATCTGAATTATTCATGAAGGTTCAGTGCCAAACAACATTATCTAGATTTGAATTCTTAACAGGTTGAGTTCATTTTTCAAAAACAAAAATTGACAGTTTCTGATGATGCCTGAGTGCACGCAATACATCCAAGTTTATGTAATGTTAAAGCTTTTGTGGAAAAAATAAAATACTCAGTCAATCAGCGCCTACATTTCCATATTAAGGCCAAACACAACTAGACAAAGACTTTGGACAAAAACGTTCAGTGGATTGACTACATTGTTAAGGTATAAACTGGAAAATAAGATTCAGTTTTGACAGTTTTATGGAACACAAGTCAAAAACTTTGGTTTTATATGTTATAACAAGGTCCAGAGAACATAAGCAATTTACTTAGAGAAGCCATGTCTGTGATAGCCAGAAGAGCCAGAGAATGCTAAGCAGGGAGCACATAAGTTCAAGGTCCTTGTCACAACAGATTGACACATTTGTTTTCTCTTTGTTTCAGACCTTCACGATGCCAGGCATGGTGGTGCACGCCTTTAATCCTAGGACTTGGGAGGCAGAGGCAGGCGGATCTTTGTGAGTTCAAGGACAGCCTGGTCTACAGAGTGAGTTCCAGGACAGCTGGGGCTACAGGGAGACCCTGTCTCAAAAAGACAAAAAAAACAAAAAAAAAAAAAAAAAAAAGGAAGATTGGTTAGTTTAAGGCAGGAAATGTCTTCCCAACTGAAAACAAGATTATTATTATTTTTTTTGTCTTTTCAAGACAGCGTCGTCCCCTGTAGCCCCAGCTGTCCTGGAAACCACTCTGTAGACCAGGCTTGCACCTTGAACTCACAAACTCACAAAGATTCACCTGCCTCTGCCTCCCAAGTGCTAGGATTAAAGGTGTGCGCTTTATTTTTTTTTTTTTTTTTTTTTTTAATTAATTTTTATTGATGCTTTTGTGCATTTCATACATTTTTTCCAATTCAGTTCAGGCTTTTTTTCCCTTTCCACTCCCCTCCCACCCCACCCCCATCCCCTCCCATGATCATGCTTCTGACCATGATCCCTGCATCATTTCTCTCAGTTTTTTTTTTGTTTCTTTTTCTTATATTAGCTTAAGTGAGTAATCGAGTGGCTGATGAGTACAAGCATCCTTTTCCATTGCTAAAACAAACCTATCTGCCAGGGCTGTTGGTCCCAGATCATCCTTTACGCAACTCACTCCATCCAGTGGGGGGTGACCAGGTTTTTTGTTCAATCAATGTTGATCAATGGTGTCCAGACTACATTGTGTGTTTGCAGCGCTTACACCCCAATCGGCAGCCCTACATTCTACCACGGCCCCCTCTTCCGCAGGTTGTTCCCTAGGCTTAGAAAAGGGGCACAGGTGGATGAGAGGTAAAACAGTCCACTCTCTCTGGAGCTGTTGACTTGGACTCTGGTCAATTCTGGCTGTTTCCTTTCATGGGCTGACAGTTTGTCCAGGAATAACCTTTCGATCCTACTAATGAAGAACAAGCAATTAGATATATAGGTATTTAAGCAGCACTAATAGTTATGGTAGGTTACTTTAGCATAGACACATGTTTGGATATGTTAATCCATGAATTACAATTTTCCCCCCTGTTAAATATGACAGGGTCTTACTGTGGCTTATAACATCTCCTAACCTGTAGAGGATGTAAGCTTGTGGCATCAGCCATGGGTTATTTCTCCAAGGGGAGAGCCAATAGCCAATTAGATTTGGGATATACAGGCACATGGCTGCCTCTGCTGCACAGTATTTCCAGGCAGGTGAGGTGTATCTGGTGCTGACGGTGGAGTCTTGCTTGACTCAGGGAGACCCATATTTGCTTTATTGGTTTAGTGGCCTTTGGTAACACTCTCTGGCATTCCAGAGGCCATCTGTACACTTGCATGTGTGGTCTCAATACATCCCTCCCATGTAACAACCTCATAAACAATTTACCAACTATGTTCCCTATACCTAAAAAGAATGACTACTGAAGGCTGCATTTGTCTGGGGTGACTGTGGAACATAGTGAGTCCTATTTTTCATCTCTAGTTTGTGTGTGTGACATGTATGAAACCTCATCCTCACCCAGGCCTACCACCTTCCTTCTGACATTCACTCTGAGATTAGAGGTTTAAAGGACTCAGGGTAGATGCTGTGGAGAACACTCTGAGTTCAACTGACAGTAGTACCCATCTTTGATGATGGCCCCCAGAGTTGCTCTCTGCCCTGTATGTGTGCTAACAAATTATGTCTATTCTTCTCCTCATGGACTTGAGTTGACTTTGTGACTTGTTTGACAAGATGCATTGCACGTTTTAGGTCTAGCACTTAACTGCCTTGGTAGCTTTCACATTTACTGCCTTGAGTGCCAGTCACCATGGTCTAAGGAAGTAAGTTCAGATATACTAGGGAAAGAGCCATATCTTAGACAGCACCAGCACTGCATGTAAGTGAGGTCTGAACATTCCTGCACAAGGAAGACTTCAGCTGTGATAGAAGCCTGAGAGATACCATCAGAAACAAGGACTTCTCAGTGAGGCTAACAAATGGCTCAAGGAATCACAGGAAGTAAACTGTTGTTGTTTTAATATACTACATTTGACTTTTATCTGGCAAGACATAATTAAAATAAGAGGATGACTATAACACAGAAGAGTTTGGTTATAACAATAGCTAATTTTTACCTTGGAATTTTTCATTCAGAATTACCATGTCACATGGACAACAAAACCAATGGTTACCATAAATATGTGGCAAGCATTCTGAAAGATGGCTATCTCCTAAAAGCTAAGTTGTTCCACTATGTAGTAAGATTCTTTGGAGGGGAAAGATGGAATATATAGTGAACAGAAGTAAAAAGCCTAATGAAACAATCACAGGTACATTTGGATCTTGAGCATGTGATGTTACAGAAAACTCCATCCAAATCAATGTAAGTTTCCAGCTAGGTCATTCTAGCAAGTTAAGATCTCAGGTATTAAAGTCTGCTGTGTGTATCTTTTAGAGTTCATTTTCAAGGAGTAAAAGAATGTTCATCAGTGAATATACAAAATATATTAGCTTTGTCAAAAATAGACTCTTGGGATTCCTCATTGATCTTGGTTCTCTTGGTCAGTTCTAATGGAAAAGCCTAGAGCAGGGGAGAATCATAAAGTTTCCACTACCTTAAGTCCAGGATTATTTTCTCCCAGCATAAATCACAGAATCAATATTATTATCTTCATCAATCATGGTCTCTGTAGCTCACTGATTATTTGACATACCAAATTTTACAATGACTGCTTATATAAGTTTTGAATAGCTAGCGATCATATTGATATGTGATCTATACTATCCTTAATGTTCCATTATAGTAACTTTAAATGGGAAAAATGATGTGCTCATAGTCCCAATAATATAAAACAGTTAGCTTTCCTAAAATGTGACATAATTTCCTCATCACTGAACAATCCAAGGATTAAACCAAAAGTAGTAAGAAAAGATAAAGAGAGTCATTTCATATTGATTAAGGGAACAATCTCTCAAGACAACATTACTATTCTAAAGCTACACACTCTGAACATAGGCACAGCCAATTTCATTAAAAAATACTCTTAGTTGTGAAGCCACAAAATAACTCTAGCCCAATAGTAGTAGTAGATTACTTCAATAATGTAATCTGAGGAATTTCCAGGTCTTTTCTCCAGCATCAACAACAAACAGAAATATGCAAATTAAATGACATCATGAATTAAACAGATTTTTTTTTGGTCTTTTCGACACAGGGTCTCCCTGTAGCCCCCAGCTGTCCTGGAAACACTCTGTAGACCAGGCTGGCCTTGAACTCACAAAGATCCACCTGCCTCTGCCTCCTGAGTGCTAGGATTAAAGGCGTGTGCCACCACGCCCGCCTAATTAAACAGATTTAACAAACATACAGAATAGTCTATCCAGATGCTGCAGAATGCACGTTCTTCTCAGCTGTTCATGGACGTCTTGTTTAAAGCAGATCATATATTAGGACAGCAATTTTCAACAAATACAGGAAAATAATTCCTAATAACCTATCTGGTCACAATGGAATAAGAATATAAATCAACAGTAAGAGAAACTCTATTACATGCAAAAACTAATGAAGACTTAACAGTATGGTATTGAATGACAAATTGATCTTTGAAGAAATCAAGGAAGAAATAAATAATTTCTAGAATCAAATGAAAATACATCCTATCAAAATGTATGGGATACAATAAAGGCAGTCCTAGGAGGGACATTTATAGCTCAAAGTGCCTACATTAAGAAATCAGAGAGATAGCAAATAAATTACTTAGTGATAAAAGTTAGGTCCCTGAATTCAGAGAAGGAACAAACCAAATCTCAAATCACCAGATAGAAATAAATCATTAAGATCAAGGAATAAATTAATGACATGGAATTAAAATTTTAAAAACTATAAAGAATCATCAAAACAAAGTTAATTATTTGACTGGGTACGTTGGTTCCCACCTTTAATCCTAGTATTTGGGATGCAGGAACAAACGGATCTCCATGAGACTGAGGCCTACATGGTTTACACAGTGAGTTCCAGGCAAGCTAAGGACACAGGGACACTCTATCCAACCAACTTAGGTTTTGGTTTTTTGAAAACATAAACAAAATTGACAATCCCTTAGCCAAATGAACCAAAAGAAAGAGAGAAGAAACACAAGTTGGAGATGCATGGAAGTTATGAAAACAGTGGCCAGTGAAATTCAGATAAATTTTAGGCCTTACCTTGAAAATACATATTCCACTAAACTGGAAACTGTAATAGAAATATATGAATTTCTAGATGCGTATGACCTACAAAAATTAAACTATGATGAGATTCACTCTTTTAGTTTTGATTTATATTTATTTTAATATTTTTTCATTAGTCCTCTGAAAAATTTCACAAATTTATATAAAGTATTTTGATGGTATCCATCTACCACCATCTCCCTCTAGCTCCTCCTAGATTTGAAGTTAAAAGTCTTACAGGCCATGTGCAGATAAGCACCACTGCTTACAGCAGGTGTGCAACAGACAGACATGTCATGTCTAACATCAGCATTTCCCAGCTCTGCTTCCCATTGGCCAGCTTGTACATCCTTCCTAGACACTCTCCTGTGATAGTCCCTGAGCTTTGATGGAGAAAGGTTTCCATAGAGGATTCATCCACAGAAGAACACTCACAGCTACTTATGCTCAGGACTTTACCAGTTGTGATTCTCAGCATTAACCAAATACCCACCACATGAAAAAGCCTTTCTGACCAAAGTTGAGAACAACACAAATCTATGGGCATAGAAGTAAATATATGCAAGGCAGTTTGACAGTGTGAGCATTCAGCAAAACAACAACAGTAAGCTCCCTACTAAGGCATATGATTTCCTCAGTCATATGATTTCCTTTAACCAGATTTACAGAAGTGGCCATGAAATCCCTCCTGTGATCAGTCCTCATGTGTTTTGAGAAAAAAGTCCCCACCATAACCTTCATGGCACTACAGCACCAGTGGGTGTTGGCAGCCTACCACACAAACAATGTGTGCTGTACCACGCCCTAAGATGGCGCCGACTTCCTGAGTCACTACAAGCCGCTTCCCGCCGTTGCCTTTGCATTGGACAAACTGCGCATGACTACTACTCTCCGAGCCCACGCTCTCTGGGCCCGCGCCTTGGGTATGCTAATGAGGCATCGGACGGTGCACCAATCCAGAGCATACCCAAACCCTCTGGACTGCTATATAAGCAGTGCTTCTGCCCCATTTCGGGGTCCTTCTCACAAAAGAGCTGTGCACAATAAATATTACCACAGAAGAATCCTGTTGTCCGTGTGAAGTTCTTGCCGGCGAGACTACAGCGCGTGACAAGTGGGCACATCTGTCCAGGCACATTGATACTGAAGCATGGAAGGTTCACTGATAGGCAATACCACAAGTGAGCTTTCTCCCTGAAAATCACACATAATACTCTGTCCTGGATCCAAAGCAGGTGGTGCCTTCAGCAGTAGGGTCTTATCATTTAGTTACGGCAGGCAGTCAAGAGTAATGGCCATCCTTGTGTTGTTTTCAGTGCCTGTGGGGCTTGGTAACAAACAACTCATAAAGGGCTGTCCAGTTCTTGGCACTGAGGGTTTTGTTTAATAGCCCATGTTTCCTGAGGGAAGCAGTATCTACTTATGTGGAGAACTACTCAAGCTCCGTATATACATATACATATAAGTGCAGGTGCACATATTTCATTTTGAATTATCTAACAAATGCTTGGATTTCCATTACCCCATTGTCTCTGCTGTCTTCAGCCCTCCTATCGGCACTCCTGAGAATCCCCCTCTACTTTCATAATGCATGTGTTGTACTATCTACTCTAAATAAATTTTTTTCTTGGATTGGAAGGTTGCAAATTTCCATATCTTTTTGCCATGCAGCCTTTGTTTTGGTTAAGCCTTCTGCCACCCCCTCTGTACCTTATGCCCTACTCCCCCTTATTCTTGACCCTTTCCACCCCCAGGATTTGCCCTCTTCATTATCATTTTACCTGCATTTCATTATGGCTCTTTCTTAATACATCTGCCCTCAGTGGCTTGTTTCTAGTTTCCTGGCTTCCATATATGCTCCACTTTAGCCTTACAAAAGATTTGAAGTTAAGATTCACATATGAGAGAGAACACGTGATGTTTATCTTTTACTGAACTCTTTTCCAAAGCTAGTATACCCTGATATCAATATTAGATAAAGAAATAACAAAAATGTGAAAATCATAGACCAGTTTCCCACATGAACTTAGAAGCAAAACTTCTCAACAAAACACTTGCAATCTAAATTCAAGAACACATAAAAAAGATAATTCACCATAATCAACTTGGATTTATTCCAGAGATGTGGGGAGGGTTCAATATACATAAATCAATAAATGCTATAAATTAAATAAATGGACTAAATGACAGAAATCACATGGACATCTTGATAGATTCAGGAAAGGCTTTTGATAAAATACAACATCCCTTCAAGTTAAAAGTCATGAAGAACTTCCAAAAAAAGGAATGTATCTAAACATCATAAATATGATGTATGACAAGTCTATAGCATTATATTAAATAGGGAGCAATGTAAAGCATTTCATTAAAATCAGGAAGAAAGCATGACTCTATTGGGAGTCTGAGAAACAGAATCAAGATAAGACAAGCAGATAAAGAGATAAAACAAGAAAGGAAGAAGTCAGGATATCTCTGGAGATTATGTGATCCAATATATAATGGACCCTAAAGACTCTACTAGAAAACATTTAGAACTAAGCCAGGCACAGTGGCATATACCTTTAATCCCAGCACTAGGGAGATAGAGGCAAGAGGATCTCTGTGAGTTCAAGGCCAGCCTGGTCTGCATATGAGTTCAAGGATGGTGAGAACCACAGGGAGAACCTATATTAAAAAGAGACAAATAGGGTGCCAAGCACCAGCAGATATGTGGACCAGCAGTTTTGGCCCAGAGACTTCTGGGAGCTGGGGAGCTGAGTTTTGAATTCTACTCATAGGGTGTGGGCAGCTGCTGCTGAGTGGTGGCTGTGTGGATCAAAAAGACAAACCCATATAAATACAAGAAGCACATAGAACACCAAATAGATTAGAACAGAAAAGAAACTCCCTTGCCATATCATAGTTAAAACACTAGATGCCCAAAACAAAGACAAAATTCTGAAAGCCACAAAAGAAAAACAACAAGTTACATATAAGGGGAATCCTATCAGAATTACAGCTGACTTTTCAGTGCAAACTATGAAAGCAAGAGAACGTGGACCAAAGCATTCCCAGTGCTAAATGACTACAAATGCCAACCCAGGTTACTATACCCAGCAAAAATGTCAATTCTAGTTGAAGGATCGAGGAAAATCTTCCATGACATAAACAAGATGAAAGAATACATGTCCTGATAAACCAACATTCAGAGAATATTTGAAGCAATTCAAAGGACAGAGGAGGAGAGAAACTATCCCCAGGCACCTAGAAAGAGAAATTAATAAAAGCAGAAATGGAGAAGTAGAAACCTAGACAAAAAATTCAAATAGATAATAAGGTGAAAGGAAGCAACCAACACTTCTCAATTATAACCTTAAATATTAATGGACTAAACTCCCCAATCAAAAGGCATAAACTGGGAGAATGGATTAGGAAAAAGAATCCATCAATATGCTGTCTCCAAGAAACCCTTCTCACCCTCAAGAATAGTCACCAATTTAAAGTGAAAGGATGGAAAAAATATTCCAAGCAAATGGTAAGAAAAAGAAAGCAGGAGTTGCTATTTTAATATCAGACAAAATAGACTTCAAAGTAGAAGCAATTAGAAGACACAAAGAGAGCCATTACATCCTTATCAAAGGGAAAATTAACCATGAAGACCTCACAGTCATGAATATATCACCAAATTCCGGTGCACAAACCTTTATAAATGCAACTCTACAGGACATCAAGGCACAGATTAACCCGAGAACACTCATAGTAGGGTACTTCAATACTTCACAGAGTCCTTTGGACAGATCAACTGGACAAAGAATAAACAGAGAGATATCTGAACTGAACAATACAAAACAGGAAATTGACCAGACATCAAATTATACTATAGGGCTATAGTCACAAAAACAGCCTAGTACTGGCACAAAAACAAACCTGTAGACCAATGGAAAAAAACTGAAGATCCAAACTTGAACACCTACAATTTCAGCCACCTCATATTTGACAAGGGGACCAAAAAGACTTAATGGATGAAAGACAGCATCTTCAGGAAATGGGGTTGGCAAAACTGGATCACTACTTGTAGAAGAATAAAATTAAGCCCCTACCTCTCACCTGTACAAAAATCGACCCCAAATGGATCAAAGACCTCAATGTGAAACCCAAAACTTTGAAGGTGATAGAAGAAAAAGTTGGCAGCAACCTAGAAGACATAGGTGTAGGAAAAGACTTTCTTAATCAGACAGCAGCTGCACAGGAAATAAGGTGGAAGATTGACAAGTGGGACCTTATTAAACTCAACAGTTTTTGTACAGCAAAAGAAACAATCAAGGAAGTGAAGAGAAAACCCACAAAGTGGGAGAAAACCTTCACAGCTGATACATCTGACAGAGCATTAACTTCCAGAATATATAAACTCCTTAAAAAATAAAGAAGAAAACAAATGCCTTACTCAAAAGATGGAGTAAAGAGCTGAGCAGAGCTACACAAGTGAGGAAATAGAGATGGCTGAGAAACATCTTCAAAAGTGTTCAACATCACTAATAATTAAGGAAATGCAAATTAAAACCACTTTAAGATATCATCTCACGCTGATAAGGCTGGCAAGGATCAAAAAATCAAATGATACTAAATGCTGGAGAGGGTGTGGAGAAAGGGGAACACTCATCCACTGCTGTTGGAAATGCAAACTTGTACAACCACTATGGAAAGCAATATGGAGAACCCTTAAAAGACTCAAAATGAGCCTACCACCTGAGCCAGTCATACCACTTCTAGGAATGTATCCATCAGACTCTTCCTACCACAGAGATATATGTACAGCCAAGTTTATCACAGCTCTCTTCACAATAGGGAAGAGCTGGAACCAACCCAAGTGCCCCTCAATTGATGAGTGGAGAGAGAAAATGTGGTACATCTACATAATGGAGTTCTATGCAGTGGTAAAGAAAGAAAACATTGGGGTTTGGGTCTGGCTCGGGTGCCATAGTGAGGACATTTGTTGGGGGCTCAGGTTCCGGATTTGCTAGGATCAACTGGAGCAGCCTGGTGCTGCTCCAGACAGGTAAAACTTAGAACAGATTGACTCTTGGGGTACTGGACAATTGATTCGCTGGTTTGTAACAGAAGGGCTGGTGGCCGGCAGGCCTATATCTGAGCCCTAAGCCCTTGCAGGGTGTGGCTGCCCGGCCAGGTTGCCCTTCTCCCTTGCAGCCAGAAGCAGCTCTGGGTTTAGGTCTGGTTCGGGTGCCATAGTGAGGATGTGTGTTGGGGGCTCAGGTTCCAGACTTGCTAGGATCACCTGGAGCAGCCTGGCACTACTCCAGACAGGTAGCGGGGCACAGGCTAAGTCAGGCATCCCCCCCCCCCAACAACTGGAATTGAGGAGAGAGTATCCAGTGGATAATTTTAGGAGAACCCTCAGAACAGGAAAGTAAGAGTGACTTGGACTTCCAATATCCAATATACAAACAAAAGTGAAAGCCTGAAACCTAGACATGTCAACACTCCATAAACGAGGGGGAAAAAAGAAAAAAAAAGCATTGGAAGGAGGCAAAACAAAACAAGCCTTCAACACACAGAAAAGGCATTTGTGATTTGAATCACAAAAGGGAAACCCACATGCCAGGGACACAACAAAGGGACAACATGGGAAATGTGCAGGAAAATTCCACACCAAGCTCTATCAACCCTGTAGGAGATAGCTACAATGGGATCCCCCTGGAGGTGACCCAAGAAACAGACATTAGAGGAATAATTGCAGACCTATGCAGAGAAATTAAAGAAAACAAAGAAGAATTCAGAGAACTAAAGAGAGAGAATGAAAAACTCAAAAAGGACCTAGAGGGATACAATGACAAACTTCGAAAAGAAGTAAAGGAAGGGATTGACAAACTCCAGAAAGAACTAGAGAGAGAAAAAAACAAACACCTTAAGGAAGTAGAAACACTGAAAAAGGAAGCCAACCAATGAAGTAAGGAGCACCAAGAACAGATTGAGAAACTCAAAAAGGAAATGGATATATAAAAGAAATCACAGGATGAAATGAAAAACGAAATAGAATGTCAATTACAGTTTAAGGAGAGAGAAAAATCTTCCATGACAAAGACAAGACTATAGAATACATATCTGGAAAACCAACTCTCCAGAAAATACTTGAAGCAATTCAAAGGGCAGAAGAGAGGAGCAACTATCCTCAAGCACCTAGGAAAAGAAACTAATTAAAACATAACCGTAGGAGTAGAATCAGAGACTAAAAGTCCAAATGGATAATAAGGTGAAAGGAAGCAACATCCGTCTTTCAATTATAACCTTAAATAATAATGGGTTGAACTCCCCAATCAAAAGGCATAGACTGGGAGAATGGATTAGGAAACAAAATCCATCTATATGCTGTCTACAAGAAACCCATCTCAATTTCAAGGATAGGCACCAACTTAAGGTGAAGGGATGAAAGAAAATATTCCAAGCAAATGGTACTGAAGAGAAAGCAGGTGTTGCTATTCTAATATCAGAAAAAATAGGCTCCAAAGCAAAAGAAAACAAAAGAGACAAAGAGGGGCATTACATCTTTATTAAAGGAAAAATTGACGATGAAGATCTCACAATCATGAATATATATGCACCAAACGCTGGTGAACCAAACTTTGTAAACACAATTCTTCAGGATCTCAAGGCTCAAATTAACCCCAGCACACTAATAGTAAGGGACTTCAATACCCCATTAAGTCCTTTAGACAGATCAACAGGACAAAGGATAAACAGAGAGACATCTGACCTGAATGATACAATACACCAAATGGACCTCACAGACATCTATCGAATATTTCACCCAAACACCAGAGAATACACTTTCTTCTCAGCACCCCATGGAACATTCTCCAAAATAAACTGGGACACAGGGAAAAACTCAACAAATACAAAAAGATTGAAATAATCTCATGCATTCTATCAGACCACAGTGCAAGAAAACTCAATTTCAACACCAGGATAAACCCTACAACCTTCAAGAATACATGGAGACTAAACAACACTCTCCTGAACAGTTAATGGGTCAAGGAAGAAATAAGAAAGAAATAAAAACATTCCTGGAACTGAATGACAATGATAATACAACACAGCAAAACCTATGGGACACTTTAAAAGCAGTCCTAAGAGGGAAATTTATAGCTCTAATTGCCTACATTGAAAAAAACAGAAAGAGCACAAGTGAATGATATAACACTGCAGCTAAAAGTACTTGAGCGACAACAACAAATGAAACCTAAATGCAGCAGACAAGAAGAAATAACAAAGATCAGAGCAGAGATCTGATGAAATAGAAACAAAAAAAAACATACAAAAAAATTTAATGAATCCAAAAGTTGGTTCTTTGACAGAATAAACAAGATAGACAGACCTCTAGCCCAGTTAATCAAAAGAAAAAGGAACAACTCCAAATCAATAGAATCTGTGATGAAAGGGGAAATATCATAACAGACAATGAAGAGATCCAGACAATCATATGATAATACTTCAAAAACCTATACCCTACTAAGTTTGAAAACCTAGAAGAAATATCTGAAATCCTGGGAATCACCAAAGTTCAACCAAGAAGAGATCGACAGCTTGAATAGACCAATAATATATGAAGAAATTGAAGATCAACAGCATGAATAGACCGATAATATATGAAGAAATTGAAGACATAATACGCAGCCTCCCAACCAAAAAATGCCCAGGACCACATGGTTTCATGGCAGAATACTATAAAATATTTCAAAAAGATTTACAACCATTACTACTCAAGTTGTTTAGAAGGATACAAATGGAAGGAGTTCTCCGAGATCCCTTCTATGAAGCCAGCATCACTCTAATGCCAAAACCAGGCAAAGATACAACTAAAAAGGAGAATTATAGACCCATCTCCCTAATGAACACAGATGCCAAAATTCTAAACAGGATACTGGCAAATCGCATATAGCCCCACATCAAGAAGATCATCCATCATGACCAAGTTGGATTCATATCAGAGATGCAGGGATGGTTCAACATACAAAAATCAATAAATATTATCAAGCATATAAATGGACTGAAAGACAAAAACGACACCATCATCTCAATTGTTGCGGAGAAAGCCTTTGACAAAATACAACAACCCTTCATGTTTAAAGTCCTGGAAGGAATTAAATTGGAGGGATCATTCCTCAATGTAATAAAAGCCATGTACAGGAAACCCACAGCCAATATCTTCCTAAATGGAGAAATGAAAGAAGCATTCCCCTTAAGGGTAGGAACTCGGCAAGGGTGCCCCCGTCACCACTCCTTTTCAATATAGTGCTTGAAACCCTTGCTAGGGCAATAAGGCAAGAAAAGGAAATTAAGGGAGTTCTAATTGGAAAATAGGAAGTCAAGCTATCCCTTTTTGCTGATGATATGATTGTCTACTTAAGGGATGCTAAGAACTCCACCAGGAAACTCCTAGAAACGATTAAGAATTTCAGTAAAGTGACAGGATACAAAATAAATCTAGAAAAATCAGTAGCCTTTCTTTACGCCAACAACAAGCAACTGAAGAAGGAATACAAGGAGACCTTCCCACTCATAATAGCCTCAAAAACAATAAAATACTTAGGAACAAACCTAAGCAAAGACACCAAGGATATCTAAAACAAAAATTTTAATTCTCTGAAAAAGGAAATTGTAGAAGACATCAGAAGATGGACAAACCTCCCATGCTCATGGATTGGGAAAATAAATATAGTTAAAATGTCCATTCTACCTAAACTCATATACATATTTAATGCAATCCCAATCAAAATTCCCAAGAACTTCTTCATGGGTTTGGAAAAAAAACCCTCAATTTCATTTGGAAAAACAAAAACCCGGAGTAACCAAAGCAAACCTGAGTGAAAAGAGCAATACAGGGGGATCTCTATACCAGACTTAAAACTACACTATAGGGCTATAGTCATAAAAACAGCTTGGTACTGGCACAAAAACAGACCAGTTGACCAATGGAATAAATCTGAAGATCCAAACCTGAGCACGTACAATTTAAGCGTCCTCATATTTGATAAAGGGGCCAAGAAGACACAATGGAGGAAAGACAGCATCTTCAGCAAGTGGTGTTGGCAAAACTGGATCACCACTTGTAGAAGAATGAAATTAAACCCCTACCTCTCACCTTGTACAAAGGTCAACTCCAGATGGACCAAAGACCTCAACGTGAAACCCCAAACTCTGGAGGTGATAGAAGAGAAGCTTGGCAGCAGACTACAAGACATAGGTGTAGGAAAAGACTTCCTAAATCAGACAGCAGCTGCACAAGAAATAAGATCGACAATTGACAAATGGGACCTCATTAAACTCAAAAGCTTCTGTACATCAAAGGAAGCAATAAAGGAAGTGAGGAGAAGACCCACAGAGTGGGAGGAAACCTTCACAGCAGATACATCTGACAAAGCATTAATTTCCAGAGTATACAAGCTACTCAAAAAACAAAGAAGAAAGAAAACAAATGAATCATTCAAAAGATGGAGCAAAGATCTGAATAGAGACTTCACAGAGGAGGAATTAGAGATGGCCGAGAAACATCTTAAGAAGTGTTCAACATCTCTGATAATTAAGGAAATGCAAATTAAAACCACTTTGAGATATCACCTTACTCCAATAAGACTGGCTAGGATCAGGAACACGAATGATACCAAGTGCTGGAGAGGTTGTGGGGAAAGGGGAACACTCATCCATTGCTGGTGGGAATGTAAACTTGTACAGCCACTATGGAAAGCAGTGTGGAGAACCCTTAGAAGACTCAAAATGAGCCTTCCATTTGACCCAGTCATACCACTCCTGGGTATATACCCACAAGACACAACTTACTGCAAAGATACATGCACAGCTATGTTTATTGCAGCTCTGTTCACAATAGCAAAAAGCTGGAACCAGCCCAGGTGCCCCTCAACTGACGAGTGGATAGAGAAAATGTGGTACATGTATACAATGGAGTTCTATGCAGCAGTAAAGAGGGACAACATCATGAACTTTGCAGGTAAATGGATGGAGCTAGAAGATATTATGTTAAGTGAAGTAACACAGTCCCAGAAAAACAAATGACGAATGGTATCCCTCATCTGTGGATGCTAGCATCAATAACCCAGTTGTAAATATTTCTTGTGGAGAGGGATGCATATTAAAAGAACAACAACAGAAAGACTGCATCATAAAATTGACTGAAATGGTGAACTGGGAGGGGTGGGAGGGGCAGGAGAGGGACATGCGTCTATATTCTATTAATGTATATTTAATTTAAAATTACATGGTATTTTACTTAAAATTTATATAACAATAACTTTGGGATTAACATATACAAAGTTCTTTATAATTTTTGTGTTATACAATATCACCTTGTAACATTCTCTTTTACCTGTAGGATAATTTAACTTAAGGAATTAAGTTTGCTTCCCAAATTAACAACATACAGTCATCCAAAAAAGCTTGGATAAATTTAATGAAATTTACACCTTGATTCCTGCCTATAGGTATGTGTACTACAACTGCCTTTTTGAGACTCATGGGTCAAAAATAAAAAACCTAAAATAAAAAAGTGGGGATACAGTTACATATTTAATCTTAAAACTAGCTATGGGTTATGATTTGTATGTTCCCACAGGTCAAAATGTCACCAACTCAATGGCTGAGAAAGAAAATATACAGCCTTCCATTGTATAGGTTGTACCAAGAAATACCAGCAGAGAAGTTGGCCCATCTTAACACTAAAAGGAAGAAAAGCCTCAGATTGCTATAGGCATCAAACATCTCTGAGGACCATAGGTGTAACAACTGTTTAGAGCGAGTCCTAATGAGCCTTACCTTCTAGGTGCAGCACAGTTTTAATATCAGAGACCTGCTCACCTCTTTTTCATAGAACAAAGAAAAACATGGTGGTAATGAAGTCATTCTCTAACTGTAAATTAGAACTGACTGTTATAGAGGTAATCTCTTATAAAACTGGTAAAACTGCTTTCTTTAATTGACTAATAGACATAGGAACTGTAAAAAGGATTATTCTCTATTCAGAACCAAATCTAATGCTAAAGTCTCTTTAAGTGGTGCATATAAGCAAAATATATTAATACAAGAGAGCACTGATAGCAGCAATGGATTATTCTGCCAGGGAGATATTGGCCAGGGGATCCAAGCCTCCCCAAAAGGTAAAGGCTTCTTGCCTGTAAACTGGGATACCTGCAAGAAGAGAAGCGGTAAGGCCCTCCTGTCGAAGACCTGATGTAAGCATGGGAAGGTTGTATTGAGACCACACTTGCAAGTGTACAGTTGGTCTCTGGAATACCAGAGAGTGTTACCAGAGGCCACTGAACCAATAATGCAAATGTTGGTCTCCTTGAGTCAAGCAAGACTCCTCCACCAACATCAGCTACATCTCACCTGCTTGGAGATACTGTGCATCAGTGGCAGCCATATGTCTGTATATCCCAAATCTATTTGGCTACTAGCTCTCTCCTTGGAGGAATAATTCATGGATGTTGCCACAAGCTTATATCCTCTAGTGATTAGGAGATGTTATGTGCCACAGTAAGACCTTGTCATCTTTTACAGGAAAAGAAGTTATCCATGGATTAACACACCATCCAAACATCTGTGCCTATACCATAGTAACCTACCATGATAATTAGCAATGTTTAAATACCTATATATCTAATCGCTTGTGCTTCATTAGTAGGATTGAAAGGTTATTCCTGGACAAACTGTCGGCCCATGAAAAGAAACAGCCAGAACTGATCAGACTCCAAAACGACATCTCCAGACAAAGTAGACTGTTCTATTTCTCGTCCACCTGTGCCCCTTTTCTAAGCCTTAGGTGCAATCTGCAGAAGAGGTGGAGTGGTAGAATGTAAGGGCTGTGATTGGGGTGAATGGTAAAACTATGGCAATATAGTCTGGACACTTATTTGATCAACTTGATTGTACATTCAAGCCCCTCCTGCTGGATGGTGGGGGCCTTGGGCTGTGTGGGTTTGGGTACAAGTGCTTGCAAATTGGTTTTATATGAAGGATGCTTGTACTCAATAAAAAAAGGAGCTATAACTGAAAAGTCTTTAAAGCAGGTTTTCATGGCAGGCATCAAGAAGGCCAAGAGCTTGGAAGAAGATAGTCATTAAAATCCACTCTGTAAGATTTGCAGTTTAAAAGGTATACTTAAAAGTAACATATATTTATACAGAGAGGTATTTCAGTAGAGATTTATACATAAATAAAAAATAAACCATATAAGTTATTGGACTTGATTTCTTTGAAGTCATAGTCCAGTCATATATCCTTAAAGAGCAAAGTATATATTGGGTAAAATTTATTTGGCAGGTTCTCAACTCTGCCCAAGATTTATCCACATATTATAGGATATTTTAAAGCTTAGTGAAATGTTTAGATTAGTTAAATTTGGTTGAAGGCTTCAGTGAAAATGGTAATACACTTGAACTAATTGGGAATATAAAATGTTGTTTTATTTATAATTTGTATTGAACTTCCAACAGTAACGTTGGGGTTAAGGTACACGAATGGTCTCTATATTTTTCTGAATTATACAACATCACATTGTAACACTTTCTTTTACTTGTAGGACAATTTAAAGGAATTAAGTTTAAGTTTACTTCCCAAATAAGTAGCATTCACTCAATGAGAAACAGTTTGGGTAAATGTAACGAAAACTTATGCCTTGGCTCCTGTTGATTTTGTATGTGTAATACAACTTAACCGTCTATAGGTCAAAACATAAAAACTTAAAAAACAAAAAGAGGGAGGTGGGAGGTGGGGTAGTATCCCTTCTGGGATACAAATGGAAAACTCTGTGTTCCAATCCTATTGATAAATTTTCAATTTTAAGATCTGGAAACTAACAGTGGGATGAGATTTGTATGTTCCCACAGGTAAATGCCTGAAAACGTACAACTTTTGGCTGTGCAGGATGGACTGGGAAATGCCAGCAGAGAGGCTGACCCATCTGAACATTAAAGAAAGAGGAACCTCAGACTGCCTCAGTCACAGACACTAAGCATCTCTCTGAATTCTATCGGGGTTAACTGTTTTGAATGGGCCCTAACGAAGTTTACCTTCCAGATGCTGAGAAACCTTCCTACCTTTCCCCTTTATAGGAAAAAGAAAAACATGATGGTACTGAAGTCATTCCCTAACTGTAAATCAGAGCCAACTGTTTTAGTGGTAATTTCTTATAAAACAGGTATAACTACCCTTTTTTAATTGACTGATAGGCATAGGAACTGTGAAAGGATAATTCTCTATCTAGAGCCAAATTCAATAGTAAAGTCTTTATAAGCTGTGTAATTAAGCAAAATATATTAGTACAGGAAAGCTCTGATATCAGTAATGAATTATTCTGCCTAGGAGATGTTGGCTAGGGGAAAGCTCTGATATCAGTAATGAATTATTCTGCCTAGGAGATGTTGGCTAGGGGATTCAAACCCCCCCAAAATTATAAATGCCTTTTGCCTACAAGTGGGATATATGCAAGGAGAAAGTCAGTAAGTCCCTGTTGTCGAAGACCTGGTGTGAGCATAAAAAAATGTTATGAGACGTCACCAAATCTAATTGGCTATTAGCTCTCTCCTTGGAGGAATAACTCACAGCGGCTTATGTCCTCTAGTGGTTAGGAGATGTTATAAGCCACAATAAGAACTTGCCACCCTTTATAGAGAAACCACAGTTTGTGGATTAGCATACCATCCAAGCATCTGTGTCTATGCTCACAGCTTAGCTTGCCATAACAATTAGTACTGCTTAAATGCCTGTACATCCAATTGCTTGTGCTTTGTTAACATGACTAAAAAGGTATCACTGGATAAGCTGTCAACCCGTGAAGGAAAACAACCTGAACAGACTAGAGTCCAAAATGACATCTCCAAAGAAAATAGACTGCTTTGTTTCTCACCCACTTGTGCCCCTTTCCCAAATTGCGGGAAGAGGAGATGTGGTAAAATGTAAGGGCTATGGAGAGATTGGGGTGAATCGTGAGACTATAGCAATATAGACTGGACTCCTAATTGATTAATATGCCTGTGCATACAAGCATCTCCAAATGGACTGTGGGAACCTTGGGTTTTCAAAATTTGGACATAGATACTTGCAAATTGGTTTTACATGAATGTTACTTACATTCATTGCTTATGCATAATAATTTGGCTCACTTCAAAAAAAATGCACCAATAACCTAACCTTATGGCAAATTGAGTAACATCAATGTTATCTGAAAACAACTGCATTATTATATTGCAGAATCCCTTAAAAATTAAACAAATAAAAAAGGGAAAACAAAGAAAGATGACATCATGAAATTTGCAGGCAAATGGATGGAACTAGAAGATTCTGTGCTAAGTGAAGTAACACAATCCCAGAAAAAACAAAGACAAATGGTATCCCTCATCTGTGGATGCTAGTACCAAGTACCTAGTTGTAAGACAAACCGAGCAATGTTAATGTTATATCCCTCATGATCTAAAGACAACCATGCTCTTGCATTGTGAATCCCTAAGCAGGTTCTAGAGCTGACCTAACATTTATTTTCAGACCTTGGGTTTTTGGTACATGATGGAGAGTATGTGTGCATCTTTTAGAGTATTATGGGATTAAAATGGAAAGATGCAAATCAAGAAATATGATATGGAAATAACATACAGTTTGTTTCCAAAGGATACAATTTTAATATAGGTGCAATATAATAGGCTGGGCAACTTAGCCTTTCTGGGTGCTTAGTGACCATATTTAATGCCCATACTAATTTGGCCAAGGGACCTAAGTGATAACTTTGTTCCTTGCCCTCAGATATCAACTAAGTCTTAGAGGATTATGCATGGAGGCAACTCCTGAAATGTCCTGCAAATGTGGGTAACCAGTCTTCCTGTTCAGGGAGGTCTTGGAGAGCCACTAGTGGGACTTCATCCAGTGTCCAGGCTATAAAGAATAAAGTCTGCTCCTGCTTCAGAAAAGGAAACCTGGTCTAGCAAGACCTGATTTTGTCCTCAAGTGGATATAACTGGTAAATGATAAGCTGAAAGGAGCAAGGAGCTCCCCCCCCCAGAGAACCCTGAGGACCAGATCTTCAACTGACCTTGAGAAAACAAAAACCTTGGTTAATCTGGGCTGTGTGTCCTTAAGCATCCAAAAGAAAGTACGACCAGATATAAACAATCAGTAAGACTAGAGAAACTGTACTACAGACATAAAACTTTAGATCTTAGTAAAGAGACAAAAAGAAAAAAGAGAGAATACTGTTGTTTGTCCTGTCTTCAATTCTTACTGGCAAGTGCATCTTCTCTGTGGCTGCCACCACTTTTGGCACTCCTCAAAGACATGAGATACAGTTTTGTAACCTTCCAATATGGACTGAGGACTCTTGTCTCCCAAGAATCCTCCAAACCTTCAATGCCAGATGGTGACTACTGAGATACCCAGCTTGTGGACTAAACAGCTAAGGGGATGTCAGTCTTGTCAGAAAATAGACTGCCATTGTTGGACTACCTGGACTGTACATGGAGGCCAGTGCAGGGGGATCAAAACAGGACTCATGCTTACTGGACTTCATTTGGGGGACCATGGGAGGGAAAGACCCCCATGTGGAGCAAAAGTGTAGGATTCATAGTTGTTTGGGATTGCCAAGGAGGAACTTTGGAGCACTTACTTAAGGAAAACATGACATCTTACAGGAAAAAAAATCCTACAATTCAAAGCGATATGTGTATGTACATATACATATATATATATATATATATGTATATATATACATTTATGTATATATATATATATATAACTATTGATATGTACATATACTGTAGCAATACAAGTTGGAGAGAACAACAACAAAAGAACTGAACAAAACTCTGGAAAGACTCAGAAAAAGTTACAGGACATGTATGGCAGAGTGCAGGGACTTGGGTGGGGTGGGGGGCATGGAAAGGGAAGCAATTCTAGATTTGATTGAGAAATGATGTATTACCTATGGAAAAAGTTTAATAATAAAAAATTATTTATATTAAAAAGAAAAATGAGGGACTGGAGAGATGGCCTAGCGGTTGAGAGCACCAACCACTCTTGCAGAGGACCCGGGTTCGATCCCCAGCACCCACATGGCGGCTGAGAACCGTCTGAAACTCAAATCCAGGAGAACTCCAGTTCCAGGGGAATCCGACACCCTCTTCTGACCTCCGCAGCATTGCACGACACGGGTGCACAGACTTGCATGCAGACAGTACATTCATACACATAAATAAAATAAAAATAAAATTAAAAAAAGAAAAATGAAAATGAAAAAAGACAAAAATAAATAAGTTCAGCAAAGTGGCAGTATACAAAATTGATACACACAAAAATCAGCAAACTTCCTGTATACCAATGACAAAGAAACCAAAATAGAAATCAGGGAAACAAATTCATTCCCAGTAGCCTCAAAAATACATTAGAATAAATCTAACCGAATATATGAAAAATTTGAAACACTGAAGAACATTGAGGAAAGCTTTCAAAGATGGAAAGACCGCCCATGTTCATGGATGAAAGAATGGATATAATGAAGATATCATTCCTACTGAAACAATTACAGAGTCAATCCATTTCTAATCACAATTCCAGTGGCATTCTTCACAGAAATAGAAACGACATTCTGTTTTTTTTTTTGTTTTGTTTTGTTTTGTTTTTTGGTATTTTGAGACAGGGTCTCCCTTTAGTCCCAGCTGGCCTAGAGCTCACTCTGTAGACCAGGCTGGCCTTGAACTCTTAACATTCATATGGAAACCAGGTTACTCCAAAGCAATCCTGAGCAAAAATAAAACTTCTAGAGGTATCCAAATGTCTGATTTCAGATGATAATGCAGAGCCATATTAATAAAAACAGCATGTGTGGTGGTTTGAATGAGTGTCCCCCATAGGCTTTAAGTATTCAGACATTTTGTCTCCAGTTGGTGGCACTGTTTTTGGAGGTCTTAGAAGGTGTGGCCGTGCTAGAGGAAGTATGTCACTGGGGGCAGGCTTAGTGAGTTTAAAAAGCCTTGTGGTCTCCAGTCGCCCTCTCTGCTTCCTGTGCTCTTTGTGAGATGTGACCCTCAGCATGCTGCTCCAGCTCCAGGCGCCATGCCTTCCACCACAATGGACTCTAATTCCCTGGAACCGTCAATCAATCGTAAGCTCAAATAAACTCTTCCTTTTATAAGTTCCTTTGGTCATGATATTTTATCACAGCAACAGAAAAGTGACTAATACAGCATGGTACTGTCACAAAACAGATAGGTAGACCCATGGAATAGTCTACTGAGCCCACACGTAAGCTGCACAACGTCAGCTACCTGATTTTTGACAAACATGTTGAAAAGTACAAATGAGAGAAAATTCTGCATTGCAAATGAATGGTGCAGGGAAACTGGTTTTCTGAATGTGAAAGACTGAAACTAAGTCCCTGTTTCTCACTCTGCACAGAAATCAACCACAAATGAGCTAAGTACTTCAACAAAAGATGTGAATCTCTGAAACTGGCAGAGTAAAATGCAGGGAATACAGGTTATTTCAGGACATGGACTTAGAGGCTTTTTGAAAGGAGTTCTGATGGCTTTGGAAATGAAGCCAATAATCAACAAATGGAATTTCATTAAATTAAATCACTTTCTACAGCCAAGCAAACTGTCAATCAAATAGATAGAGAAAGCATTCAGGATGGAAGAGAAAAAATTTGCCAGGTTTATATGCAATATATTTCATTTCTAGAATATGGAGAGAAATCAAAAAGTTAAGAACATGAAGAAAACAAGCAAAGTAGTAAAGAGAAAACTGTATGTGGCTAGTAAATATTTGAAAAAAAAATTGTTCACCATCATTAGCCAATGGGGAAATGCAAATGAAAACTACTTTGGGATTCCATCTCAAGCCAATGGACTTGGCACCTCGAAGGATATAATTGGCAATAAACCTCTAGAAGACGTCATTGAATGGGTGCTCATCCACTGCTTGGAAAATTCAAATTGGTATAGTCACTATGGAAATCAGTAGAGGTGTCTCAAAAAGCTAAAGGCAAATCTATGGTATGATCCTGCTATTCTAGTTCTGGATATATATATATTCCAGACATAATTCCTCATTCAGGTTCCTTTCAGATTTACCCCAATAGCTATGAGATGGAATCAGTCTAAATGTTCATCAAATGTATAGATAATGAAAACATGGTACATATGTACAATGGAAATTTATTCAGCTGCAAAGAAAATGAATTTATGAAATTTTCGGGAAAATGGGTAGAACAAGAGAATACTATACTGAGTAAAGGAAACTAGGCCCAACAAAACAAACACAACTTCTCATATATGGATGGATACTGGCTCTGAATTTATAGATTTGTGCATTTAATTTGGAATGCCTATAGACATTGGGAAGCTGAAAAGTTCTCATGAGAGGGGGAAGAGAAAAGGCCTTAAAGCAGGGAGTTGATAGTGGAGAGGAGGGTATTCCAGGGTTAAAGTTTTCTACAAAGAGTGGATCAAGGATTGGGGGGGAGTAAGCGGAATGTGTGACTAAAGCTGAGGAAACATGGAAAACTGCTATGGAAAAGCACTACTTTAAGTTAATTGAAATGCATGATTGGAAAGATTTTGAACACAGTTACTGTGTACCTTGCATCAGCAGGCAAATCTTCTCTCACAGAACATGGGCTATGAAATGCACCTCTCAGTGTCTGGCGTGAAGTACTTCCCTTGGAGACCCCCTCCACCACACAGAAGTTGCCATTGCTCTTACTTGCCCAGCATAACTTCATGGTAAGACACCAATGGTGAAGACACAGCATACTTTTGTTTGTGGGACATAGAAAATTCAAGTGGACCTATTTTGACAAATTCCTCCCTGTTGCCTATCATTCATGTGTGGGAAGGTGCTAGGTGGGGATTCTGGGGAAGAAAAGCCATCCGTGGTATTACCCAGCAGTGAACCTTGAATGCTATAATGACAACCTGCCTAGTAAGATGGGCCCCTTGGCATAATATTGGCATAAAGATTATTGGGTAACAAACTGCTTTCTGCTTGGATTTCCACAGGAGGAAATCCAAGCCCTGTACTGTAAACCTGATCAAAAGTCCTGGAGAGGGTGGCACCAACTGCTGATGTTTTATTAAATTGTCATGTTGTCGAACTCCCTTCTGAATATGCTTATAGCCATAGATTATTCTTGCTCTCAACTTTGATCAGGGCAGCAGCCAGTGCAGAGACTCAGAACTGGTCAAAGTTCTGAGAGTGATTGCTGTGTTCTCTCTGCTAAATGGGGTATCCATATCCACCCCCATTCCCAAGGCTCAGAGAATATTGTGGAAGAGGGGACAGAAAAACTTAAGATCTGGAGGATGGGAGGAGTGCTGTGAAATGCTGTCTTCTAGAAATGGCATGGCCATTGCACTTGAGTTCACAGTAACTATGGTTACCTGCACATGATCAAGCCAGCATTTCAGCAGGCAGCACTAACTGGACTCAGGGAAATACAAAGAGAGAAAGACAAATATAGACAGGAAGACAGAGAGAGACAGAGAAAAAGACAAAGATGAAAGCAGAAATAGGAGAGAGAAAGAGAGAGAGAGAGAGAGAGAGAGAGAGAGAGAGAGAGAGAGAGAGAGAGAAGAGAGCTTAAACTGATAAATGGACCTGTTGGGAGATGTTTGGGGTGAAAGGAAGAGAATTAGAGGTGGATAGAATCAAGATTAATTGTATGTTTGTATGTATGTATGTATGTATGGATGGATGGATGGAAGGATGGATGGATGGAATGTCAAATAAGAAATACAGAATATTATAAAACAAGAGTGTATTCTAAAACAATGTATAATTGCATTCAGAAAACAGTTACTTCCCAATTCTGGCATGCAGAATTATTTTGATACAGACATTTTAAGTATTTTTAAGATTGCAGCCTACTGGGCTGGAGAGATGGCCTAGCGGTTAAGAGTGCCTACCACTCTTACAGAGAATCCGGGTTCAATCCCCAGCACCTACATTGCGGCTGAGAACCGTCTGAAACTCTAATTCCAGGAGAACTCCAGTTCCAGGGGAATCCGACACCCTCTTCTGACCTCCACAGCATTGCATGACACGGGTGCACAAACTTGCATGCAGACAGTATATTCATACACATACAGAAATAAATTTTAAAAAATTAAAAGAAAAAAAAAAAGATTGCAGCCTACTAACCACTTACACAGGGAAGCAAGAACAGACTGCTCTGGATACAAAGCTCAGAAATTGATCCAAAATGGTTTAAATTTTCCTTGTGGAAAGGATATTTGTTCTGTCTTTTAAAAAGTACTCGAAAGGTAAACTCCATGGAGATTGTCAAGTGATTGCAAATGGCTCAAATATAAAATTCAGGCAGTGAAGACCCCACTGTGGCAGAGCACTGTGGCTCCAAAGGACTAAAAGCCACATTAACGGCTTGGGGTTTATGGAAAATGCAAGCTTAAGTGGTCCCACAGTCATGCATAAAATAATGCACACAACAGTGACAGGAAACACACTCTCCACAACTGCACAGGAACATCATAGACTATGTTTGGCAAATGGATATATAGCTTTAAGCTGTTACATTAAAAAAGATCTCATATCAATAACCTAATTTATAAAGAAGAAACTGAAAACCAAGTAAAAAGAAATAATAAAGCAATGATAATTAGATCAGAGATAAATGAAAATAAAAAATACATAAAAATATCAATAAAACCAATAATTAGTTTGTTAAAAAGATCAACACAACTAATAAACCTTTTGTTAAATGGCCCAAGGAAAAATAAAAGAATGGACAGGAGAGATGGCTCAATAGGTAAAATGTCTGCCATAAAATCATGAGGACCTAGGTTCAGATCTCCAACACCCACATAAGAAGCAGGTGCAGTAGCGTGTACTACAGCCTCAGTGTGAGGAAGTGAGAATATATGGATTTCGTGTGCTTATTGGTCAATTGTCTAGTTCAAACATTCAGCTCCAGGTTCTCTTGTTAAGAGAGTCTATCTCAAACTATAAAATGGATAGTAGTAAACTCACACACACACACACACACACATCTACACCATTTACTCATACACAGTACACCATTCACACACACACACACACACACACACACACACACACATACACACACACACACACATAAAGAAATAAAAACACAAGAAAGAGCCCACAAATTATTCATACCAGAAATTAAAGTGGGAACATTACTAGCAACGGTGTAAATATTCAAAAGTCTATGTGATTAATATGAACAGTTAGATTCCAACATCTTGTTTTGTTTTGGGGTTTTTAGACATCTCACTATGTAGTCCAGGCTGGCCTCAAATCTCTCAAGTGCTGGGATTACAAGCATAAGCCAACATGTTCATCCAACAAATGGGACCTGGATGAAATCGACAGAGTAGTAGAGACATAACCTGTCATGACTGATGGCCAAAGAGCTGGAAATCCTGAATACCCATACCTAGTAATGAAACTAATCAAACAGTCTAGACTTCCCCAGGGCATGATGGGAACCATGGCTAATTTTACTAACTTTTGACTGAAATGATAATGGGAATCATTTGCAAACTTCTTCAAAAGTTGAAAAGGAAAGGATGCGTCCTAATTCATCCGAGAAGTTCAACCTAGCCTTGATAATAAATCCAAAGGCTCTATAAGAAAAGTAAACCAGATTGCTATCTTTTACAAACATTGGGCCGAAAATCCTCTACAAAATTCCAGCAAACAAAAGTGTGCAGCATATTAAAATGATTGTGTATTATCACAAATGACACTTATTCTTGTAATGTAAAAACAGGTCAGCACATGAATATTGTCAATGTAACAGAGCACACGGACAGACTGAAGGTAAAAAATTATCATTTAAATAACACAGTGAAGGCATTTGAGAAAAATCAATACTTGTTCATGATAAAAGTACTCAGCAACTAGCAAGGGAAGGACAATGCTTCCACATAACAAAAGCAAAGTCTGAAAAGCCCAGACACATGTCGTACTCCATAGTGAATGAGTAAAAGCTTTTCTTTTAACAAGGAATAAAAACACTACTAGTGGCTACATTAATTGCTATGATGCTGTAATTTAAGGTTTATGAAAGTATATTTTTATGAGTAATATCCATTTAAGGTCATAAAAGAAAGGGTAAGACACTAATTTGCAGGTCATTTTATTTGAAAATGGAAATGCTTATTAATTTTTCATCTATCAACATATAATTTTAAGAAGTCAATATATGTATGAAATTCTCAAAGAATAAAGAATATATATGTGTTTCTTTTAAAAAGAAAAGAATAAAGTCAAGATGCCTAGTTTTACAAAATATGTTCATCACATTACAGGAAATTACAGTCAAAGTTTCAGTATGTAAAAACTGAAATGCATAAACCATGGAAAAGAAGAACAAAAATTAGTGCTGCTTATTGAGGACAGGATCACTAATATAGAAAGCCCCAAATAGTCTACAAAACATCTGTCAGAACTAATTCAACAATGTAGCACAATGTTCAGTTAAAACACAGAAATCAAGTGCTTTCTATACAAGAACAACACACAACCTGAAGAGTAAATGAGAAAGACAATACCATTTACAATAGAATTCAAAGTGAATACATACATAGGGACTAACTACGGGCATGAAAGATGCATTGGTGAAATCTCTGAAGTACTGTTAAAGAAGCTTTTAAAGGCATACATATATGAAAACTATATTCATTTCAGAGATTGAAACATTCAATTATTTTAAATGGCATAACAGGATGATTAAGAATTCAAAGAGATTACTATTAAAATCTCGATGACTCTTTTTATAGAAAATCACACTTTGAAACTAGTACAGAATCTTAAGTGATCCTCATAGCTAAATCAGTCTTGAAAGAACAGAGCTGATTCTTGCCTTTGAAACTTACTGAAAAGCTATAAAAATGAAACTAGTGTTACATTGACCTCAAGACAGACACTCAGACCAATAGATCAGAATGTGGAGCCGAGAAACAAATCCTCACATAAGCAGTCAAGGGATTTTCAATAAAGATATCTGGACGACTGGGTATGGGGACACACCTCTTTAATCCTAGCACTCAAGAGGCAGAGGGAGGTGAATCTCTGTGAGATTGAGGCCAGCATAATCTACATAAGGCACTCCAGTCTAGCTGCTGAGATCTATAGGGAGATCTTATCTCAAAAAAAAGAAGTAAAAATATAGGACCGTATATGACAGTTAACTATGATAATCAAAGAATTGAATATGTCTTAAAATGCTAAATCTCATAATAGCAAGCACAAAACAATAGCATTATGATGTTGGACTTAGCAAAAATGGTTCTATGGGTGATATCGAAGGCATAAAAATATCAAAAATGAGACATGCAAATTTGCCTTGAGTGAAAATTTTAAAAACTTCAATACTGTTCTGACCCTACCAATAAAGCAAAAACGAAACACACAGAATGTGAGGATAAAAACTGTTAGTCATATATCCCATAGGGAATCTGTATTTATAACTTACAGAGAGCTCCTAAAGCTGAATGAAAAGCTTTTGCTTTCTTAGTATGACTAAGAAAGGTATCACAGGAAAAGCTGTCAACCCATGAAGGGAAACAACCTGAACAGTCTAGAGTCCAAAATGACAACTCCAAAGAAATTAGACTGTTTTCTTCTCATCCACTTGTGCCCCTTTCCCAAAGCCCAGGGAACAAACTGCGGAAGAGGAGGCGTGGTATATTGTAAGGGCTGCGGAGAGATAGGGGTGAATCATGAGACTACAGGAAAATAGTCTGGACTCCTAACTGATCAACATGCCTGTGCATACAAGCTTCTCTAACTGGACTATGGGAACCTTGGGTTGTTCAAAATTCGGACATAGGTACTTGCAAAATGCACCAATTACCTAATTGTATGACATACTGAGTAACATTAATATTATCTGCAAACAACTGTATCATTATATTGTAGAATCCCTTAAAAATAGACAAAGAATAAATAAATAAATAAATAAATAAATAAATAAATAAATAAATAAAAGAATCAAAAAAAAAAAAAAAAGAAAGAAAGAAAAGAAACACCGGTACTGAAAATTGGGCAAAACATAGACATTTTTCCAAAGACGTTAAACAAATGGACAATGAGCTTGTCAACAAATTGTCAGCGTTAATGAAGAGAACAAAGAAAATCAGAGCAGAAGGATACCACTTCACGCACACATCAGGATAGCTAATACTAAAATATTGAGGAAGGAAAAAGAAAACTGAAGGTTACAATGGATAACAAAACCGCATAAACAGCAGCCTGGTCTTCCATTAGTGAAAATATCAAAAGGTAGAGTGGCTGTGAAAAACGGTATTAGTCAAAAACTGTACTACAATATACTTCAGGTTCCATGCTTTGGCTTGTACTTTTAAAGGAAAGAAAAACAAAGATTCATTGGTATTTTTCCCTATTTGTCCACAACATTATTCACAATGACCAAAACATGGAAATAATCACGGTGCATCCAATGACAGGAAACACTGCAAGAAAAGTGAAGCACACACACACACACACACACACACACACACACACACACACACACACACACGAAAGATGACGTGCTCATGCATGCACATGCACAGGCAAAGATCACAAAACAAAGGAGTTGAAGCAAAGCCTAATGAACAGGAGGTAGGCTGGGAGCATAGTTAAGGGGGTAAGAGCAATTTGGGGCCAGCATGGGAACCTGAGTTCACTGGCACTGATATAAAAAGCCAGTGGTGGGGTTGAGCATGTTTGTGACCTCGGTATGAGGGATCCAGGATCAGTGGATCTTCAGGACTTTCTGGCCAGCATTATAGCTTAAATCATGAGCTCCAGGTTCATACAATCCTCCCATGGTTACATTAGGTCATTGACAGCAGGGCAGACCTTACCACCTCTTTTCTTGCAGATATCCCAGTTTACAGGCAATAAGCCTTAACCTTTTTTTTTGGGGGGGGGGCTTGGGTCCCCTGGCTAGCATCTCCTTGGCAGAATAATCCGATGCTGCTTTCAGTGCTCTCTTGTGTTAATTATATGAACTACTTAAAGTAGTGTTTAAGTGTATTGTCTATTCAGAAACAAACACAATACTTTAGTATTGTGTTTGTTTCTGGATAGACAATAATCCTTTTTACAGTTCCTATGTATATTAGTCAATTGAAGAAAGCCGTTTTTCCAGTTTTATAAGAGATTACTTCTATACCAGTCAGCTCTAATTTACCATTAATGGATGACTTCATTACCACCCTGTTTTTCTTTGTTCTGTGAAAAAGAGGTAAGGAGGTCTCTCATATTGAAACTGTGCTGCACCTAGAAGTAAGGTTCATTAGGATCACCTAGTACGGAACAGATGTTACACCATGGTCCCGAGATGTTTGATGCCCTGTAGCAGTCTGAAGGCTTTTCATATGTCCTTTGTAGTTGGTTAGTATTTGGTGAACTTCTCTGCTGATATTTCATGGTTAGAACTATATGATGGAAGGCTGTATCCATTTTTCTCTGCCTTTGAGTTGGTGTCGTTTTCAACCTGTGGGAACATACAAATCTTTTCCCATGGTTAGTCTTAAGATAATTGCAAAGTTTTGGACAAAAAGGTTTAATATATAACTGTATCTCCCCTTTTTGTTTTAATTTTATTTTTTGACCCATGAGTCCTCAGGAAGGCAGTATTGTTGTACACTTACCTATAGGGAGGCCAGGATTCAAAGAGGAAATTTCGATACCAAATTTGTCCAGTTTTTGGGGGGGGTGAGTGCATGGATGTTAATTTGGGAGGCAAACTTAAGTCCATTAGTTGAATTAATCCTACATGAAAAGAAGATCGTGAAGACGGATGAGACTGTAATAACAGAAGAAATTATAGAGAACTTTGTATATGTTAACTCCAAAGCTATCCCTTATTGTTATATAAAATGTTTTGAGTTAAAATACCATACAATTATTAAAATTAATACACATTAAGATATAACCCAATGTCCACTCTCCCGCCCTCCTCCCCACCCGATCTCCTGCCTTCCGGTTCAGACCAATTTTCAGTGTTTTCTGAATGCAGTCTTTTCAGGGATTTGTTTCTTTTAATATGCATCCCTCATAACAAGAAATAGTAATAACTTAGGGTTATTGAATCTAGCCATCCCACATATGAGGGATACCATCGACGTTTATATTTTCTGTGATTGAGTTACTTCATTATAAATACTCGCGCTCCAGCTCCATCCATTTTCGACTGCAAAGTTCATGATATCATCCTTCTTTAATTGCGTGACTAGAACTCACATTGAGATGTACATAAGTACCAAACATTTTTTCTTCCACTCAGCAGTTGAGGGGCATTTGGGTTGGTTCCACTCTTCGCTATTGTGAAAAGCTAAATGCAAAAATATACTGTGCATGTATTGTCTGACAGTAAAGATGAGTCTTGGGGTAATAATACCACGAAAAGGTGGTGATACACTGGGTCAAATGAGTAGGCTCATTTTGATACATTGATTAGGGTGTTCTCCACATGCTTCCATAGTGGCGCTTGTAACAAGTTTACAGTTCCACTCAGTAGATGGATGAGTGTTCCCCTTTTCCCCCGAACTACTCTCCAGCACGTTGGTAGCAATTCTGTGTCTCTTTGACTGAGCAAGTTCTTATCGGATGAGGTGCATATTAAGGTGGTCTTAATTTGCATGTCTCGCACGGCCTATATTAGTGTTAATGGTTGAAACAGCTTTTAAGATGCTAACTTCTCAGCCATGCTCTACTCCTCTCTGTGAAGTCTCTATTAACTTCTTTGCTCCATCTTTTGAAGTGAATTCCGATTTGTTTTCTTTTTTCTTTGTGTTTTTCGTAGTTTGTGTATATGTCTGGAAATTAAATGCGTTTGTCAGATGTATCTGCAGAATAAAGGTTTCCTTTCCCCCATCAGTGGTTTTCTCTTGAATCATATCGGCCTTTAGTTCAAATTTGTTTATCTTTTGTGTACAAGAAGCTTTTGAGTTAATGAGGTCCCATTTGTCAAATTATCGATCTATTTCTTGTGCAGCTGCTGTCTGATTTAGGAAGTCTTTTCCTACACCTATGTCTTGTAGTCTGCTGCCAAGTTTTTCTTCTATTACATCTAGAGTTTTTGCGTTTCACGTTGAGGTCTTTAATCCATACTGGAATTGACTTTTGTGCAAGGGTGAGAGGTAGGGGTTTTAATTTTGCTTCTTGCAGTGGTGATCCAGTTTTGCCAGCACCACTTGTTTGAAGATGCTTGTCTTTCCTCCATTGTGTCTTCTTGGCCCCTTTATCAAATATGAGGTGGCTGAAGTTGTATGTGCTCAGGTTTGGGTCTTCAGTTTTATTCCATTGGTCAACTGATGATCTGTTTTTGTGCCAGTCCACCAGGCTGTTTTTATGACCATATACCCTGTAGTATAGATTTTTAATCTGGTTATAGAGGATCCCAACTTATTGCTCTTATTCACTCGCAGGGTCTGCTCGGGCTCATTTCGGGTCTCTTTGTTTTTCCAATGAAATTGAGGATTTTTTTATCCAAAACCTGTGAAAGAAGCTCATTGGGAGATTTTGTGATAATTGGTATTGGCAGTTAAATCTGTATATGAGGTTTCAGGTAAAATGGACAGTTTTTTAATATAAGTGATCGTGTTCCCATCCTGAAGCAAGTGGGGAGGTGTTGTACCATCTTCCTGATGTCATTGTTCAATGAATTCCGTTCTGTCAGAGGTTTGAAAGGGTGGTTGGTGTTGGTCTTGTTGTTGTGGTGGTTAGGAGGTTTGATTCCTCAGTTAATTTCTTATTTTTATCTGAGGCTATTTATAAGTGGGAAGGTCTCCTGTGTAGATCCTTCTTCCAGTTGCTTAATGTTGGTTGTAAAGAAAGGCTACATGATTTTTCTAGATTTATTTTGTATCCTGCCTGGCACTTACTGAAGGCTCTTAATCAATTTCTAGGAGTTTACTGGTGGAGTGCTTAGCATCCCTTAAGGTATAAAATCATATCATATGCAAACAGGATAGCTTTTGTAACTTCCTCTTTTCCTATGAGAACTCTTTATTTCCTTTTCTTGCCTTATTGCCGACAGCAAGGGGTAATCAGCACTAGTATTGAAGAGAAGTGGTGACAAAGGGCAGCCACATTCGCCTGAGTTCCTACCCCTTAAAGGGAAGCCCTGTCGTTTCCCCATTTAGGATGATATTGGCTGTTGGTTTTCCTGTATATGGCTTTGAGTTACATTAAGGAATGATCCCTCCAATCCAATTCCTCTCAGGACTTTAACCATGTAGGGATGTTGAATTTTTTCAAAGGCTTTCTCTGCATCAAGTGAGATGATGTGTGTTATTTGTCTTTCAGTCCATTTTCTAGCTTAGTGATGTTTCATTGGTTTTCGTAGTGGTATGCCCACTCCCTGCTCTCTACAATAAATCCAACTGTGGTCCATGCTGGATATCTTCTTTAGTGGTGTCTGTTGTGATTTCGACCATAGCCTTGTTTTAGATTTTGGCCATCTGTGTTCATTAAGGGAAGATGGGTCTAATAGTTTCCCTTTTTTGGTTTGCATTCTTTGGCCTGGTTTTGGTATTAGTGTCTGCTGGCTTCCATCAGCAGGCAATCTGGAGCCACTCCCTCCAATTGTCCTTCTCACCAACAGCTTGGTAGTACTGGTTGTAGTTCTTTTTTGAAATATTTTAATAGAAGTCTGCTGTGAAAACCATCGGGCCTGGGCATTTTTTGTTTGGGAGGCTGCTTTATTACATCATCAATTTCCTAATATTTATTGGACTGTTTAAAGCTGTAGATCTTTCTTGGTTAGCTTTTTGGTGGTTCCCAGGGTTTTAGATAGTTGCTCCATTTTCGTTCTAGGTTTTCAAATTTAGTAGGAGTTTTTGAGTATAGGTTTTTGAAGTGATCTCTTTATGGTTGTCTGGATTTTTTTGTTTGATTTTATGTTTTTCCAGTTGACATCCGTGCTTCAATGCTTTGGGAGTGTTCTTTTTTTCTTTTGTTCCTGGGCTTAGAGGTCTGTCTATTTTATTTATTCTCTCACCGCACGCAACTTTTGGATTGATTTGCTTTCTTTGTATTGTTTACGTTGTTTCCTATTTCATTTGATTTCTGCTCTGATTTTTGTTACTTCTTCTGTCCTGCTGCATTTAGGGTTCATTTGTTTTCTGTCTCTCAAGTCATTTAAGCTCATTTTAGATCATTCACTTGTGCCTTTCTGCTTTTTTTAATGTAGGCTTTAGAGCGAATAAACTCTCTCTCTTAGGACTGCCTTTAAAGTGTCCCGATAGGTTTTGCTGTGTTGTATTATCAATGTCATTTTTCAGTTTCCAGGAATGTTTTATTTTCTGTTTCTTTATTTCATCCCTGACCCATTTTCGTTATTCGATAGAGTGTTGTTTACTGTCTCGGGCGTTCCTCTTGCAGGTTCGTAGGCTCTCCCTGTATTTGCATGCGATTGAAAGCTGTTCCATTGCTGTGGTCTGGCATAATCGCTGTGCTCGATGACAAATACGCGCGCTTTCGAATTCGTGGTTTGACTGGGGGGCGGTTTGAGGTTTCGGATCGTGTGTCCCTAGATGAGACTGTGACGAGCCTTCTTAGGGGAGCAAAGTGAAGGTTCATTGGGGGGTGTGTAGAAAGTAGTCACGCTTGGTCTCCTGTGGCAGCGCTACTGGTATTGATGAGCATATGCACTTCTGATAATGTAAATATTCCGTTTTAATTTTTAGTTTCTTTCCCATTATGGTCTTTTGTGAGAGTTGGCTTAGTTAAGAAAGTGTATTCTGGTTTTTTAAATTCTTCTGAGTTTTTACTATGGATGTTGTATTTCAGATGTCTCTTTGTTTATCTTTTTGTCCTGTCTGATTCTGTCTAAAAGACTTAGTGAGGGGATAAAGTCCCCCACATTACTGTGTGCTGGGGTTAATTTGGGCCTTAGAAGTCCTGAAGAGTGTCCTTTACAAAGGTTTGGTGGCTGGTCGTTGGTGGCATATAATATTCATCGATTGTGAGGTTCTTCATCGTTTAATGTTCCTTTATAAGTATGAATGGCCCTCTTTGTCTCTTTTGGATTCGTTTTGCTTTGAAGTCTATTTTATCTGATACTAGAATAGCAACTCCTTTTACTTTTTTGGGTACCATTTGCTTTGGAATTTTTCTTCCATCCCTTCACTTTAAGTTGGGTTCCTATCCTTGAAATTGAATGGGTATTCTTGTAGGACAGCAATAAAATAGATGGTTTTGTTTCCTAATCCATTCTCTCTCTATGCCTTTTTGATTGGGGAGTTTCAGGCCCATTAATATTTACGGTTATAATTGATAAGATGGATTTGCTATCTTTCACCTTGATATCATTGGCGTACTTTAGGTCGCTGTTTCAGCGACCTATGATTATGGTTTTTTATTGTTTCTTTCCTAGGTGCTTGAGGATAGTTGCTCTTTTTTCTCCTATTCCTGCCCCCTTTGAATAGCTTCAAATATTTTTGGAGAAGTTGGTTTTCCCGGAAATGGTATTCTATTCCATCCGCTTGCTCGGAAGATTTTTTTTCTCCTCTCCTGCAAAGGTGTAATCGACATTTTTGCGTGGTAAAGATATTGCTGAGGTTAGCATCCATAGTCCTGTTAAACCTGGAAATGCTTTTGCTCCATGTGCTTCTTTTGACTTTCCATGGTTTTGGCGGCGAGAAGTCAATTTGTGATTCTGATGGGTTTCCCTTTGTAGTGTGACTTGTTTTTCTCACGTGGCCTTCATAGAATTTGAATCTTTGTTTTGGGCATCTAGCAATTTGAACTATAAATATGGGCGATGGGGGAGTTTCTATCTTTCTGATCGTGGTCTTTTTGTAGTTCTAAATGGTGCTTCTTGGTATTTGAATGTGGTTTGTCTATTTTTATTTGGGGAAAGATTTTTCATCTATTATTCCTGTTGAAAGATATGCTCAATACTATTCTCTTGAGATTCTTACCCCTTCTCTTTTCCTATGGATGTGATGGTTTGATCTTTCCATAGATGTCCCACATATTTCGATGGTTGTTCGCACTTTTGTGTTATTTTTAAATTTTCATAATCTTTATATTTGAGTTTTTAGTTCTCTGTGTTATCTTCCAGATCTGTATGTCTTTGCTTAGCTTCCTCATTTCTATTTCTAAGGCTTGTGTTTTCCGTTTCCTTTCTTGTTTGATTGGGATGAGTGTTCTAGTTTTCCTTTTTCATTTCCATCCTGTGATTTCTTTAATATAGTCAATTTCTTTTTTGTTTCTTTTTTTTTTTTTTTTTTTAATTCTTCTTCTTCCTTATTTGTTGGTTGTTCCTTTTTCAGTTGTTCTACTTTCCTTAAGGTGTTTGTTTTTTATCTCTATAGTTGTTTCTGGAAGTTTTGTCAATCCCTTCCCTATTCTCGAATCTTGTTATGACTCTTTAATTCTCTGCATAGCTCTGCATTAGTTCCTCTAAGTCGGTTTTTCTTTCATGAGCGCACCTCCAGGGAACCCACTATAAATTCTATCTCGCCGAAATGGTTGGTAAGCTTTGGTGTGGAATTCGTCCTGCACCCTTCCCATGGTTGGTCCCTATTCGTCAGGTCCTGCATGTGGGTTTCCTTCTTGTGATTCAAATCACAATGTCTTTTTCCGTGTGGGGAGAAGGGTGGAAAGCTTCTATTGGTTGGTTTTCTTACGGCGTCCTTTTTTTGCGCTTTTTGTGCTCTTCCGCTCCCCACTCTTCCGTTATGGAGTGGTGTGGTGAGGGGGCGGGGGGAGGGGGGGGGGGGTGGTGTCTAGTTTTCAGGTCTTTCACTTTGTTGTTGTACACTTGGATATTGAAAGTCTAAGTCCCTCTCCCCTCCCTCTTCATCGAGAGTTCTCCAACTAATGCCAGTCCACTGGATTACGCCTCTCGGGTGCGCGTCCGCATCCCAAGATATTGTTTGGTCAGGCGGGGGGGGGGAGCTGAGGGATCATTAGGTGAGCCTGGCTATAGCCCATGCAACGTGCACGGCACCGCCGACACAGCTGAAAGCCGCAGAAACCAAGGCTCAGTCTGTGCTTCCGGCCTGGGGGGGCTGGTGAGGGGGGGGGGGGGGAGTGGGTTGGTGGGGGGGGGTGGGTGGGGTGCGTGGGGTCGGAGGGGAGGGGGGCGCGGGGGTGGCTCGGCTGATGTAGGGCGCGGGGGGCGGTGTGCCAGTAGGCCCCGCCCAGCCAACCTGGGCCCTCCTCCACTGACCAGAAATCAATTGTCCAAAACCACAAAAGTCACTCTGCCCTAAGCCTTTACCTGGCTAGAGCCGTGTCGGACGGCTCCAAGTGTTCCTAACAGGTCCGGACCTGGAGTCCAGACACACCGCCCTTCTACGGCTGATTCAGCCACCCGAGCGAGCCAGACCCAAGCTCAGGTCTGCTTCCCCAATTAATTTTTTAAACTTCAAATTTTCTACTTTCCTGTGGAAGAAGATGATACAATAGTATTTTATAAGGAACACTGCACCCGCATTATCTCAGGTCCAAAGATATCCTCATTTTTCTTCTGGGTGATATCAGTATTGGCTTCCTAGCCTCATCTATGATTTGGGAATAATTCTTCACACCTTACCTAAGCATTTAATAACTAAGAATTGGGCGCTGGAGATATGGCTCAGCAGTTAAGAGCACCGACTGCTCTTGCAGAGGACACAGGTTCGATTCCCAGCACCCACATGGCAGCTAAGAACCATCTTTAACTCCAATTCCAGGGGAATCCTACGTCCTCTTCTGACCTACGAGGCATTGCATGACAAGGGTGCACCAACCTACATGCAGACAGTACACTCATACACATAAAAACAATAAATAAATTTTAAAAAATAACTAAGAATTGGACAAATGAAAAGTATTATTCTAGCCAGGCGTGGTGGTGCACGCCTTTGATCCCAGCACTCAAGAGGCAGAGATAGGTGGATCTCTGTGGGTTCAAGGCCAGCCTGGTCTACAGAGCGAGCTTCAGGACACCTGGTGCTAAAAGGGAGACCCTGTCTCAAAAATACCAAAAAGTGTAAAACCGAAAAGTATTATTCTGAAATATGAAAGTTAGGGTAAAAATATGGAACTTTACCCTTCAAGTACAGAAAAACATGTGCTTTAAAATAAACATAAGCAGCCGAGTGTGGTGGCACATGCCTTTAATCCTAACACTTGAGAGGCAGAGGCAGGTGGATCTCTGTGAGTTCAAGGCCAGCCTGCTTTACATAGTGAGTTCCAGGACAGCCAGAGCTACAGGGAGACCCTGTCTCAAAAAGATAGATAAATAAATAAATACAACAGTACTTATAGATACTTTGTGAGCAAAGACTTCTTGGTCACTAGCCTTCAGTCCTGTAAAGGCCAAGAAAGCAATCTTTGTGGGGTTTTTTTTGTTTGTTTTTTGGTTTTTTTTTTTTGTTTGTTTGTTTTGTTTTTTTGGTCTTTTTGAGACAGGGTCTCCCTGTAGCTCTGGCTGTCCTGGAACTCACTCTGTAGACGAGGCTGGCCTTGAACTCACAGAGATCTGCCTGCCTCTGCCTCCCAAGTGCTAGGATTAAAGGCATGGGCCACCATACCCGAAATCTTTTCAAACCCTTGCAGTCATTAAAAAGGCTATTTTATTTTTCTCTTTTTAAGCAATGACTGATATAACATACTGGTTCATTTCTTCCAGAAGAGTAACCACTTTCAAATGAGTGGATCATCTAGTGGCTGTCCAAGATTTATAAGGAAGATGGAACAAGGAACCAAAGCTAGATGACAGAAACCAACAATCTTGCACGTACCTCTATTGGAATTTGTTGTCGTATGAAAAGATGTATTATTCTTGGAGGCTTTTGCATAACATCAAACCACAGGTTGTGAGGCATTATACAAGAAAGGTTATACTCAGGTTTCAAAAACAGAACTAGGATCTACAGCAGAAAATAACTGGTAGGAGGCAGTTATCATACAAAATTTTGCAGGGCAATAAAACAGGTAGAGATTAAAATAAAATGAGGTAGAAAATCTGTGGTAGGATAGAATTGGATAATGCTCTATTCTGTAATAAAGTCCAGTGTTTCCATGAATGGAACTCAAAGGAATTCAGTTTTTGTTTTGTTGTGTTTTTTGAGACAGGGTCTCCCTGCAGCCCCAGCTGTCCTGGAACTCACTCTGTAGACCAGGTTGGCCTTGAACTCACAAAGATCTGACTGCCTCTGCCTCCCCAGTGCTAGGATTAAAGGCATGCACCACCAGGCCCAGCTGGCTGAAATTCAGTTTCTTCATATACATATGATGAATGCAAAATAAGGAAGTAAGATTCCATGCCAGTTGGCTAAAAGTTTTCCAAGTTTCTCATCCAAGATCGTTTTTATATGATTGTGTTAAATTTGGATAAAATTTTGGATTCCTGAACATTTATTGCAGGCAAAGCAAATGGCATGAATCTCTGGCTTCTTGTTTTAACACTGTATCAAATGTTTGGCTCTGGAAGCTCAAATATATCATTGTCATTTGGCAACAGACATGACAAATTGCAGGCAGCAAGCTCCTGCAGATTTCTAGTTCTAAGGACTTTGCCCTGCTATTGAGCATGTGCTTTGCATCATGAAAAACTTCCATAACCATCTCTTTAACAGGCTATATGACTTTCTACCTTTTTTGTATTCATTTACTTAGTAAGGCTCTCTCACTTGCTGGGCACAGAGATGAGCAGAATTCATAGATAAGGAAGACAGGATGTTCCCTTTTCTGAAATGTGTCCGAAGAGATGAATTTCAGTGCATATAATTAAAATGTCAATGTGGGGACTGGAGAGATGATTCAGTGGTCAAGGGACACTGGCTGCTCTTGCAGAGGATGGAGGTTCAATTCCAAACAATGACATCATGGCTAACAACCAACCTAATGTAACTCCAGTTCCAGAGGAATTGGACACCCTTTTCTGACTTCTGCAGGCATTCCATGATGAGGTGCACTGACATATATGCAGAAAATGGACTCATGCACACAAAGAATAAAAAATGTAAATGAAATACTAGAATGTCAATGTGAAAATTCTCTCTCTCTCTCTCTCTCTCTCTCTCTCTCTCTCTCTCTCTCTCTGTCACAGACACACACACACACAGAGGTCAAATTATTCTAAGGAAGAAACGAGAGCAAAGGTGAAGCAGTAAAAATTAATCTACGTAGTGAAGAGTCAGTCGGTGTAGCCTATCAGACTTGGCAGGGCTGCAGACTGCAGACGTGAAGAGCTGGTAGCTAGTGAGCGCCACCTGCTTGCTCTTGGCGCCTCCTGTGTGATCAGAGCTAACTGGGTTTTCACAAACGAGACTAAAGTTGGAAGCAGAGCTAAGATGGCAGGAAACGTTGAAGAAAAGAAGCATTTTCCACAAACTACTGATGTGGTCAGAATAGTGTTTTAGAAATATGGCCCCTTAAAAGAGAGTGGGAAGTTTTTCCCAGAGTGCTTTGCGTGGTAGAGGTGGAACCCGGAACTGAGGTCATTCTGTTGGTTGGAGCAGGAGTAACAACATGGAGTAACAAGATCTGCACAGTAATGGGTCCCTGGGGTGCAGCTGGTGGCGGTGGTGGCAGTAGTAACAGAGATAACAGCAGTGCCAACAGCACCAGCACCCCCAGGAGCACCAGCACCCCCAGCACCCTCAGTAGCACCAGCGTCCCCAGCAGTAACAGCAGCACCAGCATCCCCAGCATCCCCAGCATCCCCAGCAACACCAGCAGCACCAACAGCACCAGCAGCACTAGCAGCACTACCACCTTGTAAGTAACGGTGCTGGCTTCCCAGTCCAGTCAGGCCACACAGGCCTCCGCCCAGAAAATAGGCCCAGCATAATCCACAAAGGCCACCATCAACAGGTTCAGCCTTGCCCCCAGCAATTAGAGCCTGCTTGCCTCCGCCGGTTCTTTGCCCACATAACACCAGGAAAGCCTCAAGCTCTTTTATGCTGCCCTGCTCTGCCTTTCCTAGGTGGGCCAGCCCAGGACACCTCCGTCTCAGCCTTGAAGTATCATCATTTTTCCCAGACTCCCTTTGCACCCCGAAGGATGGACGAATTTGTCTTTGGAGGGAAATATAAACTGGTGCGGAAGATTGGGTCTGGCTCCTTCGGGGACATTTATCTAGCGACGAACATCACCAATGGTGAGGAAGTGGCTGTGAAGATAGAATCAGAGAAGGCCAGGCACGGTCACCTACTCTTGGAGAACAAAGTGTACAAGATTCTTCAAGGTGGGGTTGGCGTTCCCAACATACACTGGTTCGGAGAAGAATACGGCCATAGTGCGCTAGTCATGGATCTTCTGGGTCCCACCCTTGAAGATCTCTTCAATTACTGTTCAAGAAAGTTCTCATTGAAAACTATACTTATGTTAGCTGACCAGATGATCAGTAGACTTGAGTATGTTCATACAAATAATTTTATACACAGAGACCTTAAACCAAATAACTTCCTAATGGGCATTGGGAGTAACTGTAATAGGCTGTTCCTTATTGACTTTGGTTTGGCCAAAAAGTACAGAGACGGCAGGACAAAGGAACACATACCATACAAAGAGGGGAAAAAGCTCACAGGCACAGCCCGATATGTCAGCATCAACACACATCAGGGGATTCAGCAGAGTCGCCGAGATGACATGGAATCATTAGGCTATATTTTGATGTATTTCAATAGAGGCAGTCTTCCGTGGCAAGGGCTGAGGGCTATAAGAAAGAAACAGAAATACGAAAGAATTAAAAAAAAGAAAGTGTCCACTTCTATCGAAGATTTGTGTAAGGGGTTTCCTGCAGAATTTGCTGTGTACTTAACTTACTGCCGTGGCCTGGAATTTCAGGAAGCCCCGGATTACACGTATCTGAGGCAGCTATTTCGTGTCCTTTCCAGGACTCTGAACTACCAATATGACTGCGTATTTGACTGGACGATGCTAATGCAGAAAGCAGTGAAGGAGGAAGCCCCTTCCACTGGGCAGGAACAATAGACCCAAACATTCCAAGAGTAGGCAGCAGGCAATGTGGAGGGTCACGAGAAAGGTTTCTAAGCAGGACAGGAAAGAGAAGAAGTGGGCGGAGGGTCAGAGCAACAGGTTTTTCTCCCCCAACCCCCCAGTCTCCCATTTTAGATCATATGGACGTTAGCCGGTGGTTGTGGCCAAACATTAACTTGTGTAAAGAACGTATTTCCGTATAAACTGGCTCTGTGCTGCCTTAGCGACGCTGTATCCTGAATTGTAGTCATTGTGGTTATGAATATTAATGGAGATAGTGAAACATGCTGTTGGGTTTCCTATTGCATTTTCTTTCTCAAGGGGAAAAGTTAAATGATTGACACTCACATTGGTGGAGAAATTTTGCAAATCCAATTATTTTGTTAAAACCTTTTTATTTTGAACTGTATTGCTTTGAGATCGCATTTCAGAAGAATGGTATGAACGATCTTTAATCGTAGTTGTGATTACTATAAATGTGCATAATTGTGTGCGCTTAGGGTTTTTCCATCCCTGGGTTTACACGTTGTTTACTTAAACAGTCCTTAAATGGCTGGCTTCCTGCTTGCAATCCAGCTGATATGGTAGCAAAGTCTCCAGGGTATGAGCCTATGAAAGCCTGCCTGCTTATCTGTGCTAGAAATAACAGCATTTAAGTGAAGATTTAGGAAAAACATAATGACTATTAGATAATCCTTAGGACTCCACATTACATCTATAATGTTCTAGGTATTTTTTAAAAAATATATTTGTAATAGAACTTTAGTTAACATCATACAAGTGGCGCTTTACTGAGATAAATGTAATCATGGTAAACATCTACATGATGTGGGTTTTGTTTTTATTTTGAAATGGGAAGGTTTTGTTTAAAAGTTCATCTATTTTATTTTATTTTTTTCTGTGTATGAATGTACTGTCTGCATGTAGGTCTGTGCACCCATGTCCTGCAATGCCACGGAGGTCAGAAGAGGGCGTCAGATTCCCCTGGGACTGGAGTCAAAGACGGTTCTCAGACACGATGTGGGTGCTGGGGATGGAACCCAGGTCCTCTACAAGAGCAGTCGGCACTCTTTTTTTTTTTTAATTAATTTTATTTATTTATGTATGTGTATGAATGTACTGCCTGCATGCAAGTTTGTGCACCCGTGTCGTGCAATGCCGCAGAGGTCAGAAGAGGGTGTCGGATTCCCCTGGAACTGGAGTTCTCCTGGAACTGGAGTTTCAGACGGTTCTCGGCCGCCATGTGGGTGCTGGGGATCGAACCCGGGTCCTCTGTAAGAACGGTTGGCGCTCTTAACTGCTAGGCCATCTCTCCAGCCCCAGCAGTCGGCACTCTTAAACGTTAGGCCATCTCTCCAGCCCTGTTTAAAAGTTCACTTAAAAATAAAAAATTGCTATAAAGAAATAAGACTTTAAAAACAACAAAATATCCTGCTGTGTATGGCATCCTTTTTGATAGAGTACTTCAAGCCATTTGTTAAATGGTATTCCTTTGCAAGTCCAAATTAAGATTTAATGTATTGGAGATCTCCCAAGACCTCCTGAAGCACAGGTAGAGTACACCACCACTCCCCAGCCCCAACTGGGATTACAAAAGCATCTGAAGGAGGCAAGCAAAGCAAGCCGTCAACACAGTGAAGAGGCATTTGGGACTCACATTGGATTACCGGCAAGGAGAAGCCCATATGCCAGGAACAGGAAGAAGAGACAATATGGGAAAGGTGCTGGATAATTCCACACCAAGCTCTACCAACCATGTGGAAGATTCCTACAGTGGGATACCCCTGGGGATGGCCAAGGACACAGATATCAGAAACACAATCATGAACAAATTTAAGAAATGCAAGATTATAAAAAGCAAATCAAAGAATTAAGAAAAGAGAATGAAGAACTCAAGAAAGAAGTAGAAACATTGAAAAGATCCCATGCTGAAAAAGACAAAGAAACCAACCAGCGAAGCAAAGAGCTACAGGAAGGGATTGAGAAGTTCCAAAAGGAAGTGGAAATACTAAAGAAATCAAAAGATGAAATGAAAAAAGAAATCAAACACTCATCCAGTCAAGAGGGAAGGAATGGAAAAAGCCTCAGAAGCAGAATGGAGGAAGCAGAAGAAAGAATACCAGACCTGGAAGATAACACAAAACAACTAAAAATCTCAAGGAAAGATTATGAAAAATTTAAAAATACACAAAAATGGAACAACCAGGAAATGTGGGACACTATGAAAAGATCATAGTGAATAGAGGAAGGAGAAGAATACCAAGAGAATGGTATTGATCAGATCTTCAACAGAATAATAGATGAAAACTTCCCCAAACTAAAAAAAGACAAACCAATACAAATACAAGAAGCACATAGAACTCCAAACAGACAAGATCAGAAAAGAAACTCTCCAAGCCACCTCATAGTTAAAATGCTAGACACCCAAAACAAAGTCAAAATCCTTAAAGCCACAAGAGAAAAACAACAAGTGACCTAAAAGGGGAAACCTATCAGAATTACAACTGACTTCTCAGTGCAAACTATGTAAGCAAGAAGAACGTGGAGCAAAGCATTCCCACTGTTAAAGGGCAATAGATGCCAACCCAGGGTACTATACCCAGCAAAAATGTCGATTATAGTTGAAGGAGAGAGAAAAACCTTCCATGACATAAAGAAGATGAAAGAATACATGTCCAGAAAACCAACCCTTCAGAGAATACTTGAAGCAATTCGAAGGACAGAAGAATGGAGCAACCAACCCCAGGCACCTAGAAAGAGCAATCAATAAAAGCATAACTGCAGAAGCAATAACCTAAACAAAACCAAAAATTGATAATAAGTTGAAAGGAAGCAACACAAACCTATCAGTCATAACCTTAAATAGTAATGGATTAAATTCCCCAATCAAAAGATATAGACTGGGAGATTGGATTAGGAAACAGAACCCATTGATATGCTGTCTACATGAAACACATATTACCTTCAAGGACAGACACCACCTTAAAGTGAAAGGATGGAAAAATTATTCCAAGCAAATGGTACCAAAAGAAAGCAGGTCTTGCTATTTTAATATCAGACAAAATAGACTTCAAAGTAAAAGAAATCAGAAGAGACAAAGAAGGCCATTACATTTTTATCAAAGGAACAATTCACCAAGAAGATTTCACAGTTATGAATATATATGCACCAAATTCTGGAGCACCAAACTTTATAAAGACAATTCTCCAGGATCACAAGTCACACACTAACCACAGTACACTCATAGTAGGGTACTTCAATACCCCACTGAGCCTTTTGGACAGGTCAACAGGACAAAGAATAAACAGAGAGACATCTGAACTGAATAATATGATACACCAAATGGACGTCATAGACATCTACCGAATATTCCACCCTAATACCAGAGAAAACACTTTCAACTCAGCACCCCACGGAACATTCTCCAAAATCAACCACATACTGGGACACAGAAGAAACCTCCACAAATACAAAAAGATTGAAATAATTTCAGGCATTCTATCAGACCACAGTGCAATAAAGCTCAACATCAACACCAGGATAAGCCCTGCTGCCTAGAAGAACACATGGAGACTAAACAACACACTCTTGAATAATGAATGGGTCAAGGAAGAGATAAAGAAAGAAATAAAATCATTCTTGAACTGAATGACAATGACAATACAACTCAACAAATCCTATGGGATTCATTAAAAGCAGTCATAAAAGGGAAGTTTATAGGCCTGGGTGCCTACATTAGAAAAACAGAAAGAGCACAAGTGAATTATCTAACACTGCAGCTACAAGAGTCAACAACAGATGAACCCTAAACGCAACAGACAGGAAGAGATAACAAAAATCAGACCAGAAATCAATGAAATAGAAACAAAGAAAACAATATAAAAAAATCAATGAATCCAAAAGTTGGTTCTTTGAAACAGTAAGCAAGATAGACAGACCTCTAGCCCAGTTAACCAAAAGAAAGAAGGAACAACTCCAAATCAATACAATCCATGATGCAAAGGGAAATATCACAACAGACAAGGACAAGATCCAGAAAATCATACGGGAATACTTCAAGAACCTATACTCTACCAAGTTTGAAAACCTAGAAGAAATGGATGAATATCTGACATCCTGGGAATCACCAAAGCTCAACCAAGAAGAGATCGATAGCTAAAACAGACCCATAATTTATGAAGAAATTGAAGATATAATAAGAAACCTCCCAACCAAAAAAAGCCCAGGCCCAGACGGTTTCATGGCAGAATTCTATAAAACATTTCAAAAAGTCTTACAACCATTAATACTCAAATTGTTTACAAGAATACAAATAGAGGGAATTCTCCCAAATTCTGTCTATGAAGCCAGCATCACTCTATTACAAAAACCAGGCAAAGATACAACTAAAAACGAGAACTTTAGACCCATCTCCCTAATGAACACAGATGCCAAGATTCTAAACAGGATACTGGCAAATCGAATACAGACTCACATCAAGAAGATCATCCATCATGACCAAGTTGGATTCATACCAGAGATGCAGGGATGGTTCAACATATGAAAATCAATAAACATCACCAAGCACATAAATGTAATGAAAGGCAAAAACCACACCATCATCTCAATTGACGCTGAAAATGCCTTTGACAAAATCCAGCATCGCTTCATGCTTAAAGTCCTAGAGGGAATTGGATTGGAGGGTTCATTCCTCAATGTAATCAAAGCCATATACAGGAAACCCATATCCAATATCATCCTAAATGGGGAAACGACAGAAACATTCGCTTTAAAGGTAGGAACTTGTGAGTTCAAGGCCAGCCTGGTCTACAGAGTGAGCTCCAGGCCAGCTGGGACTAAAGGGAGACCATGGAGAGAGAGAAAGAAAGAAAGAAAGAAAGAAAGAAAGAAAGAAAGAAAGAAAGAAAGAAAGAAAGAAAGAAAGAAAGAAAGAGAGAGAGAGAGAGAGAGAGAGAGAAAGAAAGAAAGAAAGAAAGAAAGAAAGAAAGAAAGAAAGAAAGAAAAGTTAAAGGTAGGAACTTGGCAAGGGTGCCCGCTGTCACCACTCCTCTTCAATATAGTGCCTGAAACACTTGCTAGAGCAATAAGGCAAGAAAAGGAAATTTTAGAGTTCTAACTGGAAAAGAGGAACTCGAGTATCCCTATTTACTGATGATATGATTGTTTACTTAAGGGATGCTAAAAACTCCACCAGAAATCTCCTAGAAATGATGAACAGCTTCAGCAAAGTGGCAGGATACAAAATTAATCTAAAATATCAGTGGCCTTTCTTTATACCAAGAACAAGCAACTGGAGAAGGAATTCAAGGAGACCTTCCCAATCACAATAGCCTCAAAAACAATAAAATACCTAAGAACAAACCTAACCAAAGATATCAAAGATCTCTACAACAAAAATTTTAAACCCTTAAAGAAAGAAATTGAAGAAGACATCAGAAGATGGAAAAACCTCCCATGCTCATGGTTTGGGAAAATTAACATTGTAAAAATGTCAATTCTACCCAAACTCTTGTATAGATTTAACACAATCCCAATTAAAATCCCCAAGAGTTTCTTCACAGGCTTGGGGGAAAAAAAGTCCTTAAATTCATTTGGAAAAACAAAAGGCCCTGAGTAGCCAAAACAACCCTGAGTGAAAAGAGCAACACAGGGCTATACCAGACTTCAAAGTATACTACAGGGCTATAGTCATAAAAACAGACTGGTCCTGGCACAAAAACAGACCTGTTGACCAACGGAACAAAACCGAAGAGCCAAACTTGAACACATACAATTTCAGCCATCTCATATTTGACAAGGGGGCCAAGAAGACACAATGGAGAAAAGACAGCATCTTCAGCAAGTGGTGTTGGCACAACTGGATCACCACTTGTAGAAGAATGAAATTAAACCCCTACCTCTCCCCTTGTACAAAAGTCAACTCCAGATGGACTAAAGACCTCAACGTGAACCCCCAAACTCTGAAGGAGATAGAAGAAAAAGTTGGAAGCAGAATATAAGACATAGGCATAGGAAAAGTCTTCCTAAATCAGACAGCAGCTGTGCAAGAAGTAAGGTCTACAATTGACAAATGGGACCTCATTAAGCTCAAAAGCTTCTGTACATCAAAAGAAACAACCAAGGAAGTGAAGAGAAATCCCACAGAGTCGAAGGAAAACTTCACCTCAGAAACATCTGATAAAGCATTGATTTCCAGAATATATAAACTACTCAAAAAACAAAGAAGAAGGAAAATAAATGACTCACTCAATAGATGGAACAAAGAACTGAACAGAGACTTCACAAGCAAAGAATTAGAGATGTCTGAGAAACACCTTAAGAAGTGTTCAACATCACTAATCATTAAGAAAATGCAAATCAAAACCACTTTAAGTTATCATCTCACTCCAATAAGACTGGCTAGGATCAAGAAAACAAATGATACCAAGTGCTGGAGAGGTTGTGGGGAAAGGGGAACACTCATCCACTGCTGTTGGGAATGTAAACTCATGAAGCCACTATGGAAAGCAGTGTGGAGAACCCTTGGAAGACTAGGAATGAACTTGCCATCTGACCCAGCCTTACCACTTCTAGGCCTGTACCCCCAAGACTCATCCCACTGCAGAGATACATGCAAGGTTTATTTCAGCTCTCTTCACAATAGCAAAAATCTAGAATCAACCCAAATGTCCCTCAACTCATGAGTGGATAGAGAAAATGTGGTACATCTATACAATGGAGTTCTATGCAGCAGTAAAGAAAGATGGCATCATCAGCTTTACAGGAAAATGGCTGGAGCTAGAAGACATCATGCTGAGTGAATTAACACAGTCCCAGAAAACCAAACAATTAATGGTATCCCTCATCTGTGGATGCTAGTGCCAATTACCTAGTTGTAAGTATTTCTTGTGTACAGCCCCTTGAGCTTTTGTCCAAGCAGTTGGAGTGATACATATTGGAAACCACAACAACAGAGAGGACTGCATCAATGAACTGACTGAAACAGTGAACTTCTGCTCAAAACTGTCAACTTCCACATGGAGAATATCGAGAAAGACTGAGAAAGAGATGAAAAGTATGTTTGGCAGAATACATGAGCTCTGTGGGGTGGGGGCATAGGGTGGGGAACACGGGTCTCTAGATTTGATAATCTTGTACAAAATATATATTAGAAATTAATACCTAAAAAATACTGTTTGAAAAAAAAGAAAAAAAAAAGATTTAATGTATTATTTTTCTTTTATTTTTTTTTTTGTCTGAAGAGCTAAAGAGAAAGACTTTCTTTCCCTCTTCTCTCTGGTGTCTTGCAGGCACAGAACCTTGTATTGCGGCTTTCCAGGACTGTGGCTTTGAGTCCTGCTACCAGTGATAAACAGCTAGGTTGATTTTAAAGAAGAGGGAAAGTGTTAAAGGGTTGAACTATAACATAAAATATTTTTCATGCAATACTTGTGAAGTGGCTGAAAGAGGATCATACAACGTGAATATAGTGATTCCTGGCCTCTCTATGCTCCCATTTCTGTGGTTACCTGTGTATGCATCGTTGACCCTCTGTAGTCCTTGCTTCCTGTCTGTGGGTTTTCTTTGTGTGCTGCCTCCCCTTAGTCTAAAAGTATCCTCTTCTTTTTCTTTGATCCAAGAGAAAGGGAACTTTAGTAATAGTGATTCTTTACACAATATAATTTATTCATTAACAGCACATAAGGATAAATTTTGTTTGAAAATGCCACCTGGAGTCTATTGTGTCAATGTAGGTATTTTGTAAAATAATCTCAGAATTGTAAATTGACACATTGTTTGGTAAGATTGTGTCAAGTCTGATTTGCTTGTTTTGGTTCTACCTTTTTAATCTAAATAGCAATAATTACTTCTGTGATGTCCACATTCTGTCATGAGGGGATCTGTCTTTACAGTAACACAGAAGAGATGTCAGAAAAGTAGAACTGTTGGGGTGGGCATCTTCCTTTTATTTTCCTGAAATATTTGATTTCTTTTTTATTATTTTATGTGTATAAGTGTAATACCTGCATGCATGCAAGTGCACCTGTATCATGCAATGCCCACAGAGGTCAGAAGAGGGTGTTGGATCTCCTGGAACTGGAGTTAGAGATGGCTGTTACCCATCAAGTAGGTGCTGGGCATTGAACCTGGGTCTTCTACAGGAGCAGCCAATGCTCTTAACGGCTGGTCCAGCTCTCCAGCCACTTCTTGTGTCTTCTCTAGCCACTATTGTCAGCTAAGGTATTTACTTCTTTCTTAGCTGTTAAATCCTTTCATACTTTGAGCCAGAAATCTGTTTCATAAAGCTACTTTTAGTATAGTTTGTGCAAAATAAAGCTGTTTAGCTCTGGTAACTATTTTCTAAAGCTGAATACTATGCCTTAGACTGTGCACTTTATGTAAATTATTTTTGTAGCACTCTTTTAATATTTTTGCCATGTGAAAGGTGGCAGTGTACTTGTTCTGTAATTAAGTTGTGGCTTTAAACCTTTTGGTAGCTGTGTACATCAGAATATAGGTATTTTGTTCTGGGGTCTGAAGCTGGAATCCCATTGAGCTCCAAGCCACCATTCATTTTCTCACAATTCACAAAGAACGTGATATTCAGTAAATGCTGTTACTAATCCTGTCTTGAAATGAATCTCATTGCACCAAAACTAATTGCTTTCTGCCAAAATAGTACAAGTTGAAGACACATGATTTTGAAATTGGGCTCTCACTTCTTAAGGTTCCACAGCAGCTTACTCAGCTCAACTTAAGGTTACTATTTTCTTTGGTCATCCATTCAGGGTGAAATTTTTAAATGTTGGGGGATAACCATTCTAACTATAATTGAATGTCTCTGTTTTGGGATGGTATACTAGGACAATTATTGAAAAGAATATATGTGGAGGAAGGGAAGAAAAAGTAACTGGAGAGTCAACTGGAGGGATACATGCTGGGTAAGACAAAAAACAAACAGGAAACCTTTGTGACATTTTGGGTGAGATGTGGAGACTCTGACCACGGGAACAGAGAAAGCCGACAGATTTGACAAACATGATGTGAAGAGCTGGAGTCAGGAGGAGGCAAGAGAGGCAACTGGGTTTCCAAAAACACAATTTGATAAGGAGATGTGTTTATTATGTTCCGTGCAGAGAGGCTTGGGGTGGAAGAGAATGTGTTGAAGACAGCCCAAAGCACGTAATTAATTTGTACAAGATTGCTCTCTCATCATAACATTGTAAGTGTAAAATCAAACATTTGCAATCTCCCAATTATCCCTTTGGATGTTGCTCCCCCAAATACTTTTATGCTTGTTAATTTTGTCTCATGATCCTGGGCAGGCCAATTGCTTTCTTCTACTTTCAGTAGTTTTACCCACGGCAATGGTAGCCTAGAAAAATGAGGAAAAGGGGAGGAATCACAGTAAAATGAATTACTGCCTGACTTATGGCACCTCAAAGATGGCTGTAGCACTCTGTAAATTGAAAAGGTAAATGTCATAGAGTTTAACTGGTACAATCTTGGCCATGTACTTACTAACCAGGGATAACACTGTCTGGTGATTTTTGTAGTTTGGGAGCTACTCACCCCTCTACCTCTCATCTCTTTAATGTCTGCCATCTGAGACACCAGCCTCACCGAAGTTCAACATAGAGGAATGACACTCCATTCATTCAGCCCACGCCTCCTATTTGCATTGCTTCTCTCTGGGTATTTTCTATTGACCTATATTCTGGAGCTATAAGCCTCTCTACACCTTTTTGTAATTATAATATTGAAATGATGTTTGATCTCTATATTAGTCACTTTTCTGTTGCTGTGATAAATCACCATGACCAAGGAACTTATAAAAGGAAGAGTTTATTTGAGCTTACGATTGATGGTTCCAGGGAATTAGAGTCCATTGTGGTGGGAGGCATGGCAGCTGGAGCTGGAGCAGGAAGCCAAGGGTCACATCTCGCAATGAGCACAGGAAACAGAAAAAGCAACTGTAGACCACGAGGCTTATTAAAACTCACTAAGCCTGCCCCCAGTGACACACTTCCTCCAGCACGGCCACACACCACAAGACCTCCAAAAACAGCGCCACCAAATGGAGACAAACGTCTGAATACCTAGAGCCTATGGGGGACACTCATTCAAACCACCACATTCCACTCCCTGGCCCCCATAAGCTCCTGACCACATAAAATGACCACATAAAATCCAACCTTAAAAGTCCCATAGTCTTTACCAGTTTCAATGCCATTCAAAAGTCCACAGTCCAAAGTATCTTCTGAGACTCAGGCCAATCTCCTAAACTGTAAGCTCCTGTAAAATCAAAAGACAAATTACATACTCCCAACATGCAATGGAACCAAATACACATTTCCATCCCAAAAGGGAGGAATAGAGGCATAGTGAGGAAATACTGGACCAAAACAAGACCGAAAACCAGCAGGGCAAAAACCAAGTCCAGTAGCTCCATGTGCGACTTCTGGAACTTGACTTCCAAAGGGCTTAGATGGCTCAGCTCTTCCAGCTTTGCTTGCAACATACATCTCTTTCTTAGGCTGGTACCACTCCCTGTATGCAGCTCTCCTTGGCAAATAACTCCCAGGTCTGGCATCTCGAATATCTTCTTGGGGTCTCCACTGCCAACCAGGCTTCACATTCACAGCTTCATGCAATGGCCTATCAGGGCCTACTTTATTCAGGGACACCCCTGCTGCGCTCTGCCTGACCTTGGCAGCTCTCTGAAATCGTGGAGGAAGAACTGATGACCTCTTCACTCTTGCAAACTTCATGCCTCTAAAGCCAGCACCAGGTGAATGAAATTGCCGAATCTGGCTGCAAGTTTGGGATGGAATCTCTCCTACTTTAACCACATTTGCAATTTTTCTCTGCCCTGGACTTGCTGGAGGATTAGCTGGGTGTGGTCTCGCCCTGAAGGTACAGATTCTTTTGTTTACTTGTAAATCTCGAGGCCTCTCCTTAATCACTTTAGTCTCCTTATGAAAGGGAGCCTCTCCTTCACATGCCTTGGCCACACCTTTAATCTTCCTAGTGCAGTTATCAGATCCAAACTGTACATTCTGCATTTCTTTCTGCCCCATCTGCTCTTCTTCACTGTAGATCTGCACAATATTCACCATTAATAGCCACACCACCATTTCTGCAATAGGCTGTCTTGAAATATCCTCTGCCAAAGACATCAGTCCATTGCTTTTCAACTTAGCATCAGGCAAGCATTTGGCCTGCAGGCAAACTGCTGCCAGACTCTTTATCAAAATAGCCCAGTTGCTGCCTAAGTCTTTATTTTCCCCTGGAACCACATCTTTTGCAGCCATGCTTTCTTCCAGGCCTCCACTAGAATGGCCCTTTAAGCTCTGCTTATAGTAGTCAACAGCCTTTCTAGCCCAAAGTTCCAAAGTCTTCCACATTTCTCCAAACATCCACATGGTCAGGTTCTTCACAGCCAAAAGCCCACTCTCTGGTACCAAATAACTGTATTAGTCACTTTTCTGTTGTTGTGATAAAACCACCGTGACCAAGGGAACTTATAAAAGGAAGAGTTTATTTGAGCTTATGATTGACAGTTACAGGGAATTAGAATCCATTGTGGCAGGAGGCATGGCGGCTGGAGCTGGAGCAGGAAGTCAAGAGTCACATCTCACAATGAGCACAGGAATCAGAGAGAGCAACTGTAGACCACGAGGCTTGTTAAAACTCACTAAGCCTGCCCCCAGTGACACACTTCCTCCAGCACGGCCACATACCCCAAAACCTCCAAAAACAGCGCCACCAACTGGAGACAAACGTCTGAGTACCTAGAGCCTATGGGGGATACTCATTCAAACCACCACAATCTCCTACTTATGTTTACATATTAGTTCTCACAGTCTTCATAGATTTCAGAGCTAACTCTGCAGTCCACATTTCAGATATCTAAAGAAATGGTCCATTACATGTAGATAGCTAGATAGATAGTTAGATAAATAGCTAGATAGCTAGATGATGGATAGATGGATAGATGATAGGTAGGTAGATAGATAGATAGATAGATAGATGATAGATAGATGATAGAAGATAGATAGATGATAAATAGAAGATAGATGTACATAGATAGATGATTGATAGATTAGATAGATAGATGATAGATAGATAGATAGATAGATAGATAGACAGATAGATAGATATTACTCTTGAATATAGGGCTCATTTATTTTAAAATCTATTTCATATCATGTGTGGATTTCTACTAGGCTCAATTCTGATGTAGAATCTTTATTTTGGTTCTATATAGAGAAATTTTTATAAAATTCCAGATACCACATATAAAAATTACAGTCCTCACTTCTTACCTGGAAATAATGAAAGATCATGTTACTCTTTAGTTCCACAAATATGAATTAAATTGAAATATGAAAAAACAGTTATGCTGGCTCTGATTCATGTTCTCTTTCCCCAGAGAGCATCCTCTGTTCTTTGGTGGCAGCTGAGGTTAAGGCGGAGCACCCTGATTCTGACAGGAATTGCCCTCTATATGAGGTCAGCTTTCAGCTTTATAATGACTCAGCCTTCTTCTCTTTACCTTATGTTAAGCCAGAATACTCCAGCTGTCCTAATAAAACCATTTCAGGTGTAAACCAGGACATTTGTCAGATGGGTTAGTAATAACATCTAACCTAGTTTTGTGTATGTGTGTGTGTGTGTGTGTGTGTGTTTCTTCTTAGAACAAGAACATTTTCAAGAGCACTGGACTGACATTAGCATATCTCTGTTTTGTTGATTCCCACCTGATGTAGATTAGTAGTTAGAAGAAATTTCAAGAAGTTCATAGAATGTCATTCATTATTACAAATAACTATTACTCTTAGATCCAAGTGTCATCCATTAAGTCGGGAAAAACAAGAAATTGACAGAAGTCACAGTGAACCCATGTTGGAATTGCCACACAAGGATATTCAGACAAAATCTGTGCACATGCATACCAGACACATTGAGAAAGTCACTGAGCAATAGGTATTCATCTTCAAATCCTACAATAGGTATTCATCTTCAAATCCTACAATAGGTATTCATCTTCAAATCCTGCAATAGGTATTCATCTTCAAATCCTACAATAGGTATTTATCTTCAAATCCTGCAAATGTGATATTTGAAGAAGGCATTCTGTGACATGAAAAGTTGTGACACCAGTGTCTTTGATGGAGAGTGGGGTTTATACGTGATATACTCACCCCAAATGGTCTACTATCATGGAAATGAGCAAATTCCCATGCAGTGTTATGGAGAAAGCACTAAAATATGATTTTAGGTAAGAAAGCAAGGTGTGCAACTGTGGGTACCTAATTGTATCTGGACGTAGTAGAAATAAGAGTGCAAGTATCTCTACTTGCTCATTGTTTTCAAAATTATTATATAAATAAGGAAAATGGTGATACGGTTCACAATGGAAGGCAGAAAAGGAACAAAATTGATATGACTATGAGGACACCTTTTATTCTTTTGAATTGCTTTTCACATGATCAAAAGATAAATTCAAATCCAAAGGAGAAAATACAAAAAATGAGAAACCGAGATAGGTGGGTATTAAACATGCATAATCACCCAAATTTACCCTGTGAAGATACTTTAGACTGCATTGCTCTGACTTCACACTCTAATGTTAGTGGTGTATATCTGAGAAACGAAAAGATCTGAGACAAAAAAAAACTTTGTAGAAATATTTGTGAAAATACTTCTTTTTTATGGTAATGGAGAATTTGATTTATTGCCCACAGCAAGTCACTTTCATAAGCAAAATGACGGCATCTCCCAGAGCCAATCACAGACCCCCCAGTCTCTGGCCACTGTACACTGCTGCTCCACCTAGCATTATGTGCCTGGGCCACATTGCTCCCTCTTTGGGTTGGGTCAGAGGAATCCCATGATTTCCACATTGTACCCTGAAGGATGCTAGCTGAGAAGTAGCCCCTAATTCAAACTAGATCATCCCAAACTTTTCACAATAGCAAAGACATGGAAGCAACCAAAGTGTCCCTCAACTGATGAGTAGATAATGAAAATATGTTACATCTACACAATGTAGTTTCATGCAGTGTTAAAGAAAGATGATATCAGGGCTGGAGAGATGGCCTAGAGGTTAAGAGTACTGACTGCTCTTAAAGAGGACCCGGGTTCGATCCCCAGCATCCACATGGCGGCCGAGAGCCGTCTGAAACTCCAATTCCAGGAGAACTCCAGCTCCAGGGGAATCCGAGACCCTCTTCTGGCCTCTGCAGCGTTGCACAACACGGGTGCACAAACTTGCATGCAGGCAGTACATTCATACACATACAGAAATAAATAAAATTAATAATAAAAAATTAAAAAAAGAAAGATGACATCATGAAATTTGCAGGTAAATGGATGGAACCAGAAGCTGTTATGCTAAGTAAAGTAACACAGTCCCAGAAAAATAAACAGCATACGGTGTCCCTCATTTGTGGATCCTAGCACCAAATTCTTAATATGTATCCATAGGGCCTAGAGAGGTGCCCAAATTCACCGAAACTGATGCTACAGGTAGATGTAACCAATTTTGATACCAGGAATTAACCACATGTTCTCTGCAACTTCAGTAAATTCTCTTGACTACTAATTCACCTCTCCATTTAGACTACTAATTCACCTCTCCATTTTTGTCTGGGTTTTTTTTTTTGTTTTGTTTTTTTCTTTGATTTTGTTTTTTTGTTTGTTTGTTTGTTTGGTTGGTTGGTTTTTGGGGGGTTGTTTGTTTGTTTTTTGGTCTTTTCGAGACAGGATCTCCCTGTAGCCCCAGCTGTCCTGGAACTCACTCTGTAGACCAGGCTGGCCTTGAATTCACAAAGATCCACCTGTCTCTGCCTCCCAAGTTCTAGGATTAAAGCGTGTGCCACCATGCCCAGCTTGTTTGTTCTTTTGGTTGTTCTCAAGTGCACTGGGTTTCCATAGGAAGTTGACAATATGCTCTTAAGTTATTTTTTTAAGTAAGTATGGCTTTTGAATTTTTTAAGGCAATAATGTTGACAATTTAATTCTTTGTAACATACTTACACATTTGTACAAACATCATTATTAATCTAATACAGAATAACCGAATCACTACAGAAAAGAATATCTGTATTCCCTAGCAGTTGAAGTGACTTTGGAAAAAATACAGTTTGGTAGATAAAGGATTATTTGTTCAACACACATTTCCAAATCACTTGGACATCTATGACAAATGAATACCCATATAAACTTCACAATTCATATAGACATTGGTTCAGGATGAATGAAATTATATAGAAATCAGGAAGTTGTGGATATTCTACAGAAAACGTAAGAAATGAAATAGTTCAAATGTGGATCTTTACAAGTGAATCTTAGATGTGACAACAGAAGCAGGAAAAATGCAATGAAAAATTGAAAAGCTAGACCTCATCAAATTGAATGTTTTACCCCAAGGCATATACTCTTAAAGAGGAAAACACAAATTATATCTTAGATAAATTATTTTTGAACACATACATCAGAGGACTATTACCTATAAAATACAAAGAACACTGAAACTTGATAATTGTTTTCTAAACATTAGAAAGTGAGTTGAAAACACAGACTGAAAAGAAATGTAATGCTACTCGCTATTAGCAGCTTCAGAATGGCTGAAGTTAAAGTAACAGCAAAAAATATAATAGACACCAATCAGAATGGCTAAAATTAAAGTAACAGCAAAAATTAAGTGCCAGGGAGGCTGTGCAAAAAACTAGTTCATTCATATACTGGAGGGAGGGGTCATAAAGCAACACATTCTATAATCATTCTAGTAATTTTTAAATCAACTGAGCTGAAATCCTCATATAACAACTATGATGCTCTCAGAACTCAATTACTAATGATTATACTTCCAGAACATAATAAGTATTTTTTTTTTATTTTTGTATGTGTATGAATGTATTGTCTGCATGCAGGTCTGTGCACCCGTGTCGTGCAGTGCCGCGGAGGTCAGAAGAGGGTCTCAGATTCCCCTGGAACTGGAGTTCTTCTGGAATTGGAGTTACAGACGGTTCTTAGCCGCCATGTGGGTGCTGGGGATCGAACCCGGGTCCTCTGCAAGAGCGTCGGATTTTTCTCTGTAAAGGTTTATTGTTTGGGGCAGAATTTAACTATATCTGTCCATTCTTTGACCCAGGCTTTATGTTGTTGTGATTCCCTCCCAAATGTATTGCTCCAAAATATGCCTATATAAACTTCATATATGTACCAGAATTATGTCCTCCAGGAATAAACTGTATGTTAATTCCGATATATGTTTAGGAGTTAACATTTTTCCCTTTTTATTCTATATTACTCTAAAATATGGATATACATTTTCCACCCATATACATTAATTACCATGTCTGAAAGTATGGTGGTAAGTTAATTCTAGGGCTCGTTAAGAGATTCACATTATAACATCACAGTTGCTTTTTATTCTATATTACTCTAAAATATGGATATACATTTTCCACCCATATACATTAATTACCATGTCTGAAAGTATGGTGGTAAGTTAATTCTAGGGCTCGTTAAGAGATTCACATTATAACATCACAGTTGCTTTCGGATAGAAAGAAATAGAACAATAACATTCCTTAGCTTGTCTTTCAATTGGGGGATTTGGTACTAGTATGCACAAATGAGGGAAATCATTCCCCATTTGTTTTGCAGGGGGCGGGGGGACTGTGTTACTTCACCTAGCATGGCTTTGAGTTCCATACATTTACCTGCAAAATTCATGATATCATCTTTCTTTACCACTGCATAGAACTCCATTGGGTAGATGTACCACATTTTTGTTATCCAATCCTCAGTTGAGGGGCATTTGGGATGCTACCAGTTTCTTGCTATTCTGAAGAGAACTGCAATAAACATAGCTATGCTTGTATCTTTGCAGTAGGATGAGTCTTGTAGGTATATGCCCAGGAGTGGCATGGCTGGGTCAGATGGTAGGCTCATTTTGAGTTTTTAAAGGGTTTTCCACACTGCTTTCCACAGTGGTTGTTCAAGTTTACATTCCTACCAGCAGTGGATGAGTGTTCTCCTTTCCCCACAACCTCGCCAGCATTTGGTTTCTTTTGTTTTCTTGATCTTAGCCAGTTTTCTCAGAATGAGATGATATCCTAGAGTGTTTTTAATTTGGATTTCTTTAATTATTAATGATGTTGAACACTTTTTGAGATTTTTTCAGCCATCTTTACTTCTTCACTGGTGAAGTCTCCGTTCAGCTCTTTACTCCATCTTTTGAGTGAGTCGTTTGTTTTCTTCTTCGTTTTTTGAGGAGTTTATATATTCTGGAAATTAATGCTATTCCAGATGTATCAGCAGTGAAGGTTTCCTCCCACTCTGTGGGTTTTCTCTTCACTTCCCTGATTGTTTCTTCCACTGTACAGAAGCTTTTTGGGTTTACTGAGTTCCTACTTGTCAATCATTGACCTTATTTCCTGCATAGCTGCTGTCTGATTTAGAAAGTCTTTTCCTATGCCTATGTTTTGTAGCTTGCTGCCAGCTTTTTCTTCTATCACCTTCTGAGCTTCCAGTTTCGCATTGAGGTTTTTGATCCATTTGGAGTTGATTTTTGTACACGGTGAGAGGGTTTTAATTTTGTTCTTCTACAAGTGGTGTTCCAGTTTTGCCAGAACCATTTGCTGAAGTTGCTATCTTTCCTCCAATGAACTTTTTTGGCCCCTTTACCAAATATGAGGTAGGGTGGGGGCTGGGTAGTGCTTTTCACCCTTGGCTGGTACACTGGCCCCCAGAGTGTACACTGGGCTCCTGGCCTGCTGCTTATTGTGGCTGTTTAAGTTTGCCCACACCAATCATGCTGGAGGCAGGGTGTGGTGTCCCTCCTGGTCCCTGAGTCACGCCTCTGGTGTTGGCCCATGGTTGTCCTGCCCACCTGAGCATCAAATGGGCTCCTGGTTGGCTGCCTTGAAAATACTTCTTAAATGTGCACTTGAAGAGGAAGGATAAATAAAAGTGAAAATCCGAATCCATTTCAGCATACAAAAGAAACTAAATTAAGTACCACAAAAAGCTCAGTACTTTAATATTTGGGTTGTGAATGTAAATAATGTTTATTATTTTTAACATACATTATTTTCTAACTGTCAAATAAAAAAAAATACAAGGCAAGCTTTGGATATTTTAGGGATAGAAATTAAGAAAATTCAGGGTGGAGAGATGGCTTAGAGCTTAAGGGCACTGGCTGCTCTTGCAGAGGACTCAGGTTTAGTTCCCAGCACCCATATGGTGGCTAACAACCATGTGTAACTCCAGTTCCAGGGGACCCAATGTCCTCTTCTGGCCTTTGTGGACATTGCAGGATATAGGTGCACCTACATACATTCAGACTATACACTCATACGTATAAAAAGAATAAATAAAATATTTTTAAAAAGGAATTAAGAAAACTCTCAAAGGCATAAACTATCCAAAGTTAAGTCAACATATATTTGTAATGTAATACAAAACACCCTTTTATACCATGAGCAATCCTCTTAAAAATTATTTAATTTGGATACCATACAGTCTTTAGAAAGTTTTTAAGGACATAAAGGAATTAATATAAAAACTCAATGATACCCTAAATAATTCCTATACAAAAATAAAATAAAGCAAATACAACAAAATGGACCATTTGTTGATCAAAGTGCTAAATATTTGTTTTATTTCTTCAACTCTTAAATGTTGAAAGTTCATAATAACAATTATAAAAAGATGCTAAATATAATAAACATGTCAGCAAATTTCTGGCTCACAGTCAGGCTTACACTGCTGCACAGGAGCCATGCTAAGTACTGCCTTGGTCACAGAAGGAGCATGTAGCAGAGCAAAACTCTTCAGAAAATTAAGAAAAAGAAGGGCGAAGAAATTAGAAAAATGGAGGAAAGGTTCGCAAGGGACTCTTCATAGACCTTCTCACAGTGACCTAAGTACTTGCTGTTAGCCCCCACCCCCGAATGTTCTATGACTTCCCCAAAGCACCACAGTCTTATGAAACAATCTCTAGAAATCAAGCCGAGAAAGCGCCTACTCAGTGAGTGAGTTACAAAAGGCTTGTAAAGATACATGTTTGGATATGACATATCCAAACATGTGTCTATGCTAAAGTAACCTACCATAACTATTAGTGCTGCTTAAATACCTATATATCTAATTGCTTGTTCTTCATTAGTAGGATTGAAAGGTTATTCCTGGACAAACTGTCAGCCCATGAAAGGAAACAGCCAGAATTGACCAGAGTCCAAGTCAACAGCTCCAGAGAGAGTGGACTGTTTTACCTCTCATCCACCTGTGCCCCTTTTCTAAGCCTAGGGAACAACCTGCAGAAGAGGGGGCGTGGTAGAATGTAAGGGCTGCGATTGGGGTGAATGGTGAAACTACAGCAATGTAGTCTGGACACTCATTTGATCAACTTGATTGAACAAACAACCTGTCACCCCCCACTGGATGGTGGGGCTGTAGGTGTTTGGGCACAACAGCCTGCAGATAGGTTTTGCATGAAGGATGCTTGTACTCATGGATTATCACTTATAGCTAAAAATGAAAAAAAAAAACTGAGAGAAAGATGCAGGACAGTTATGGCAGAATGCATGATCTGGGATGGGGTGGGGGTGGGGGGGGAGGGAAAGGGAAATAAGCCTGAACTGAATTGGAAAAAATGTATGAAATACACAAAGCATCAATAAAAACTAATTTAAAAAAAAAAAGGCTTGTAAGGTATTTTCACCTCCTTATATTCACTTGAGTGATATTTGTCCTGCAGAAACACTGGAAACATAGAAGAGGACTTTGTGTTGGAGACATAGCTCTAAATTGGCTTAATCACTTGAGTGATATTTGTCCTGCAGAAACACTGGAAACATAGAAGAGGACTTTGTGTTGGAGACATAGCTCTAAATTGGCTTAATCCCAACACTTAGGAGGCAGAGGCAGGTAAAACTCTGTGAGATCAAGGCCTCCCTCATCTACATAGCAAGTTCCAGGCTATTTACGGTTATATATAGAGAGAGACCCTATCTCAAAAAGTAAATAAATTTGGAAGGCTGGAGGAATGGCTCAGCAGTCAAGAGCACTGGTTGCTCTTACAGAGGACCCAGGTTCAGTTTCCAGCACCCATGTGGCAGCTAACAACCATCACCTGTAACTCTAGTCCAGGGGGATCTGATGCCCTTTTCTGCCCTCCATGGGAATTGCATGATGCAGCTACACAGACAAACATGCAGGCAACACACATATACATAAAATAAAAATAATAAGAGAAAAATAAATAAATAAAAGTTTAAAATAAAATTCTTAGAGGCAACTGCTGCTTCACAGTTATCTTCAGGCCAAATCTTGTTCCAGAAATAGCTATACTCCAACTGTAGAACTGTCAAAACAGCATAAAAGCAGTTAGTAGGGAGTCAAAGGCCTTTGCCAATGTGTCTTGAAGAATAATGAGTGAAAAACCTTTTGTCTTTTCTTTTGCCCTCTTTTCCAATGACAGTACCACAACTGGAAATATTCCAGAAAATCTTTATAATTCCCATAATAGGCCCCAGAAACCCTGGAATTCAGCATTGAAAGATGAATCCTGCATGTTCATGCACAGGATTCTGTGGTGCTGAGGTTGGACTGGTTGGTCACCCTTCCAGCCTCCACCTTTGATCAGTAAAAATCTTAGGACAACATAAGAAGCAATGGGAAAACGTAAGGAGATTTTAAGGGATCCCCTCAGAACATGAGACGATGGGTTAATTTCACTGTTGACCTGCTGCTTTGTAAATGAAGTAGACAGGTTACAATGGGACACTGAAGATGAGTCTTAAACCTCAAGATCAGTAACTGCTACAAGTGTACCCAGCTATCTAGAGTACAGAGGGAGAGGGCATGCCTGGGGTGATTTGGACAGAAAAGCTGAAAAAGAACAATAACCCAATGTAAATAAATCACCTTTAATAAAATATTAGTAAAAGTAATAAACGTGTCTGGTTTTTGAGTGCCTGTTTAGTTCCACCTACTATTCCTTTACCTCTGTAGGAAATATGTTAGATTCAAGTTAGATATGCAAAGCACTGAGGTACAGAAAGTTTAACTGGAGCACCCGAAGCCTCTTAGCCAGTGATTTCCCAACAAGGATCACAGCTCAGAACTGACACACAGTATTTGTTTACTGGCCTTAGTAACTGCACTTGTGCATGGTGTGTGTGTGTGTGTGTGTGTGTGTGTGTGTGTGTGTGTAGGAGCATTCATATGCATTTTGGTTGACATATTGATATATGAAAATAAATCCTACTGCAGACAAAAAATGTCAGAAATAGGCTGATCTTGCTTTTGCACAGTCATCAAGAGAGCAAGACCTAGCCAGTGTCTACCCTGAAGCAGGGTATGCAGGTGAAGACAGCTAGGATGGAGCCCAACATAAAATCTCCATTTTATTTAAAGGATTATGAGCTTCTTTGGAAATTCTTTTGTAACTTGGTTGCACAGTTCTCAAGTATGTCATATGTGAGAGCATTGTGTTGAAATGTAAAATTTGGGCAGTCCCATATGGGCTTATGCACTAACTTAGACAGGTCCTTTACAATCTGTGACTCTGTTCTATGCTTTGCAAACTGATGGAGATATTTGTACCATTCTCAGCAGATCTCCTGATTAACTTATTACATACAGCTATACTTAGTTCCCTGGGTCATTGTAATTGATATATGATTGTCAGCTGTTGTTATTGCTGTTATTACACTCTTGGTGTTTTCTTTGAAAACATGTTTTTAGTTTTATTACTGCTGAGTTTTTATTGTTTTGTTGCATATATTTACTATTCTGTTTTCCTAGGAAACTCCAGGAGGATTTATAAACTAAATTTATAATAAGAAATAAAAAGATTCTTGTATCTCCCTGAATAAGAATTTCCTTATTGCCAGACCAACATCTCTTCACAGTTGGCAGACACCACAGTAGGGCTACATGGAGCATTGTGACTGGGTTATGCTGTCAGGGTGTTTTTAACTTAGAAAAAGAAAAGGATGGACTTAGGAGGAAGTGAATCTGCCTGGGCAGTGACCACAGTGTTACTACGAGGACCCAAGGTCAAGCATCTTCCCAGGGCTCTCTCTCATAACTGACCCACAGGAGGACACGGGCCATTGAGTTGCATTTGAGCCACATAAATTCTCTGCTATGTATGGTTCCAGAATCCACTCTCTCAACTTTTCTCTCCAGTTCATAAAACCATGCCAGACTTGTTTCCTACTCAGTTTACTACTTACTATTTATAGTTTACCAATATCCTGACACAGCTCTACAGCCTACTCTCCATATTTTTCTATGTGTACAGAATATCTTACAAGCAGAAAGATTTGCTCAGAACTCACAATAAATTTATTATAGCTTTTCTACATTAAATACAGAATTAAAAAGATACATTCTAAGCAAAAGTAAATTTTGTGATTTTCAAAATGAAAATCATTTCTAAATGGTATAACCAGATTCGGGTGCTCAGAAGACTACCATAAAATACGCAAGCAAATCACAGGAAAGTACAGGAAAGTGAACAACTCAGACCCACCTAGGAGGTTTGAGGATAAAGTCAAAGGGGATTTTCTCCACAGAAAGACCAACTTGGTGTCTTTAATATGCACTGACCACATGATTGCCTGGACAGTTGTCAGTAGTTCATAATAAACACACACACAGTGCACACATGAAGACATATGCCTATTCATCCACACACCATTAAAGAGGAGATGGTCACATGTGCCTGCCTAGCCACAAAGAATTCCCAGGTCCTATCGCTTAGAGCTATTTCATTGGTCCCAGATCACCTCTTTCTCACATGTGTTGATTAGCAGGTATAGAAAAAGTCCCCAACTCAAGTTCACATTAATCTTAGAGAACAAAATTTTAATAAAATTATCCATATAAAATTGCTATCTTTATAGATAAACATTATTAAAAATAATCAATTTAACATAGTTTAAGCTATTTTATTGTTCATTTTATTTACTAAAAGATATTACCTGCATTAAATGCATAGATCATAAGTCTGAGTTGAATAAACTTAGAAAATATATTATCTGACAACTCAGATATGGTCCATACATGACACATCTTCATCACTTTGGAAATAACCACAGCCTTGTTCAATCAGTTCTACTCTTTTTACAACCACCAACAAGTTTATTAACATGAAAGATCAATTATGTATATAATTTCATATATGTATGAAATAATGTTTTCTTATCATCCAGCTTCTCTTCTGCATGTTGCTTAGATAAGTCATCATTGCTGTGTGTTTTAGTAGTCATTCTATGTAGGGTGGAGCAACAGTCCATGAACCGAATAAGCCAGTTAACATGCCTTCCATCAATGGATACTTAAGTTGGCCACAGTTTGAGCCTATTGAAAGAAAAATGGCACTGTGAACATTCTTTTTTTTTTTTCATTTTAATTTCTGTTTGTTTTTCTAACTTCATGTCTTCACAGTGATACCTTCATTGAGTTTCTTTCTATTGGCTCAGGTCTAGTTGCTCATTTCTTCGGCTCTTTGTAGGGCTTCATGTGTTCTTTGAAGGATTGATTTTCTGGCAATGAATTAGTTCAGCATACTTATGTCATGGAATATTTTTCTTTACCATTCAACTATAATAGATATTTTTTCCTGGGTAAATTATCCTAAGTTGTCATCTATAGTCATTTAGAACCAGGAGTACTTTCTTCCAGGCTTTTCTGGCTTTCATCCTTTGCATTGAAAAGTCAGCTGTAATTCTGATGGTTTTCCTTTATATGCAACTTGTTTTTCTTTGGCAGCTTTCATTCAGTATTTTCTCTTTTTTTATCTTTAGTGTTTTTGCTATGATATGCCTTGGGGAGTTTTTTTCTGGTTATGTTTATTTGATTTTCTATGTGTTTCTTCTATTTGTTTGGGAATCTTTAATTTAATTTTAGGAAATTTTCTTCTACAATCCTGTTGGTCAATACCATTATCATGAGATTCTTCTCCTTCTTCTATGCCTGCACTTGCCTCAGCTGGTCTCGGGAGATCTCAGATCTGCACTGTGAACATTCTTGAGGAAATCTCCAAGTTGATAAATATAATCACTTTTAAAAAAATATATCCAATTTTGGAGTTAAGTTTGTAAGAAACTATTCATTGACTAAAAGAGCTCACCAGATTTCTAAAACTGGTTCTATATTCTCCAGTTCTACTCAATGCATTCATGTTGCAATTGCTGTATGTCCTCACCCACTTCATTATCAGCTTTTAGATGGTCAGTCATTTTAGTGTGTTTGAAGCAGTGTCTAATTCCATTTTCTTCATGAATCACTATGCTGAGCATTATTCTTTTGTGTGTATAGTGGGCCATTTCCATGTCTTATGAGATTCATAAAATAATGATTGAGACAGAAAGGAGAAAGGAAAATAAATCACTGATAACAGACAGGAACTGAAATTCTCAAAAGAAGGTCTACAGAGTTGAAGACAGCAGGAGTTAGGTAGGACAGGACTACAGGAAGCTGAACACTTGATGATATGCTCATCCCTCGTACAGACTTTCAGCTTCCTTCCATTTACACACTGTTCCACAAAATCTTCCTTTTCCTGTTTAAACATATTCAAATTAGTTCCTGCTCTGTTCAATCTTTAAAAAGTCTGAATTTGGCACTTAAGCAATGCCAAAACTGTTTGATTATGAAATTTTAAGCATTTTTGCAAGTGCTGGGTGCTGCAGGAAGATGTGGTCTGAATGCTTAAATCTTGTAAGTGGACAACAAGTCTCCCTTTATTTAAGGGAAAGCAAATGTACATGTAGAAATACACACACACAAACACACACACACACACACACACACACACACACACACACACAGACCTCAGTAGCATTCTAGTGAATGTTGAGTCAGTATTCAAAAATACCTCTTTTACAAAATTTTGAAAAAAAAATTTTGTATTACACAAAAAGATAAATAAAATAAAAGTTAGCATGTACTTTTTTCAAGGTTCAGCCAGTCATCAAAGCAGAAGAGGAAGGTGCTTAGTAGCAGAGATCCAGAAAATAGGGTTGAGGAGAGGGGGATCTGGGGCACATGACTGCTTAGACTCACTTGGGATAGAGCTTTGCCAGTTACACTGAATTTGGCAGCCAGCTTTATGTGTATGGGTTTTCTCTACCATGTTCCTGTACTCTGATGCTATTTCCATGATTCTATTTCCTCTTCTTACTCTGGATGGACTTTGCTATTCTCTATTTGTGTCCTAAGAAGAAATTTTGTATTTGTGATTTTGGGATATATCTTCTTACCCAATGAGCAGAGCAAGTACTATAAGTTTCCCCTCTTACCTTTCCTTTCACTCTACCCCGATAGATTTTGGTAGATTGGATTTTCCTTTTCATTTGATTCAGAACATTTCTCTATTTAATTTTTTTAATTCATTTATTATTTTTATGTGTATGAGTGTACTGTCTGCATGCAGGACTGTGCACCCGTGTCGTGCAATGCCGCGGAGGTCAGAAGAGGGTGTCGGATTCCCCTGGAACTGGAGTTAAAGACGGTTTTTAGCCGCCATGTGGGTGTTGGGAATCAAACCCGGGTCCTCTGCAAGAGCAGTCAGTGCTCTTAACCACTAAGCCATCTCTCCAGCCCCTGGAAGATATCTTTTTTTTTTAATAGAGAACTGAGATATGAGATATGCATGTAGCTACAGCTACTTGATCTTTGTTTTTTAATTAATATTTTAATATTTTTATTGAAGTTTTCTGCATTTCATACCTTATTTCTCAGTCTAACTTGGACTCATTTCCCTTACGATGCCCTCTCCACCCCACCCAAGTTCATGCATTCTGCCATACATTTGTTGTTTGGGGGGAGAACTTTACTGTTTCAGTTGGTTCTTTGTCCCACTTCCTTTGTTGTTGTTGTTCCCTCCAATTTGTATTGCTTCAACATATGCATACATATATACGTCACATGTATACTGAAATTATGTCATATGAAAATAAACTGTATGTTATTTTCAAATCATATTTCAGGATTCACATTTTTCCCTTTTTAATTTATATTACTCTTTTTTTCATTTTTATTGATGCTTTGTGTATTTCATACATCATTTTCCAATTCAGTTCAGGCATATATCTCTTTCCCTTCCCCCTACCCCACGCCAGCCCATCCTAGATCATGCATTGCATTCTACTGTAACTTTACTGCATCTTTCTCTGTTTTTTTTTTTCATTTTTTAACATTAAGTGATAATTTATGAGTACAAGCATCCTTCATGTAAAACCAATTTGCAAGCAGTTGTGCTCAAACCCACACAGTTCATGGGTCCCACCATCCAGCGGGGGGGGGGGGCTGTATGTTCAATCAAGTTGATCAAATGAGTGTCCAGTCTATATTGTTGTAGTTTCACCATTCACCCCAATCGCAGCCCTTACATTCTACCGTGCCCCCTCTTCTGCAGATTGTTCCCTAGGCTTAGAAAAGGGGCACAGGTGGATGAGAAGAAAAACAGTCTACTTTCTCTGGAGCTGTTGTCTTGGTCTCTCGTCAATTCTGGCTGTTTCCTTTCATGGACTGACAATTTTTCCAGGCATGACATTTCGATCCTACTAATGAAATACAAGCAATTAGATATGTAAGTATTTAAACAGTACTAATTGTTATGATAGGTTACTTTGGTATAGACACAGATGTTTGGATGGTATGTTAATCCATGAATTACATTTTTTTCTGTTAAACATGACAGGTTCTTACTGTGGCTTATAACATCTCCTAACCATTAGAGGATGTAAGCTTGTGGCATAAGCCATGGGTTATTCCTCCAAGGAGAGAGCTAATAGCCAATTAGATTTGGGATATATGGGTATATGGCTGCCACTGCTGCACAGTATTTCCAGGCAGGTGAGGTGTAGCTGGTGCTGACGGAGGAGTCTTGCTTGACTCAAGGAGACCTATATTTGCTTTATTGGTTTAGTGGCCTTTGGTAACACTCTCTGGCATTCCAGAGACCATCTGTATACTTGTAAGGGTGGTCTCCAAACATCTTTCCCATGTTTACATCAGGTCTTCAACAGCAGAGCTCTATTGCCTCTCTTCTTGCAGGTATCCCAGTTTGGAGGCAAGGAGCCTTTACATTTTGTGAGGGCTTGGATCCCCTGGCCAACATCTCCTTGGTAGAATAATCCATTGTTGATGTCAGAGTTCCTGTATTAATATATTTTGCTTAAGTGCATAGCTTAAGGAGAATTTAGCCTTATATTTGGTTCTGAATAGAGAATAATCCTTTTCACAGTTTCTATGTCTATTAGTCAATTAAAGTAGGCAACTTTACCGGTTTTACAAGAGATTACCTCTCTAACAGTTGGCTCCAATCTACAGCTGTAGAATGACCTCATCATCATCATATTTCTCCTTGTTCTATGGGGGGGGAGTTAAGAAAGTCTCTCGTATTAAAACCTTTGTGGCACCGAGAAGGTAAGCTTCTTCAATAGGACTCATTAAAAATGCATGATCTGGGATCGGGTGGGGGTAGGGGGGAAGGGAAAGGGAAATATGCCTGAACTGAATTGGAAAATGACGTATGAAATGCACAAAGCATCAATAAAAAATAAAATAAAATAATAAAATAAAAAAATAAAATAAAAATAAAAATAGTTGTTACTAGTAGTAATCACAGAGGGGCCTGATGTCTGCAGCAATCTGAAGCTTTTCTTCCTTTCAATGCCCAGAGGAGTCAATCCTTCTGCTGGCACTTTCTTGTACATCCTACCCACTGCAAAGCTGTATTTTCTTTCTCAGCCATTAAGTTGGTGACATTCTGGTCCGTTGGAACATACAGATCCCTTCCTGTAGCTAGTTCCAAGATTTGAATTGCAAGGTTTATTGACAAAAAGTTTTACATCTATCTGTATTCCCCTTTTTTATTTTAGGTTTTTGTTTTTTGACCCATGAGTCTCAAAAAAGCAGCCGTATTACATATACCTATAGGGTGAAATCAAGTCACAGGTTTCATTAAACTCACCCATGCTGTTTTGGATGACTGAATGTGACCAACTTGGGAAGCAAACCCAGCTTCTAAGTTCAATCATCCTACAGGTGAAAGAGATTGCTACAAGGTGATACCGTACAACAGCAAAATTATAGAGAACATTTGTATATGCCAATCCCAAAGTTATTGTTATATAGATTTTCAGTAAAACAAATGTGGACAACAGCAATTTATATCTCCAATTAACTCAGACACATTACAATTTTTATCAGAGCCTTTAAAACAATGTTGTTTAATATACCCATATTTACTTTTACTAAGTCCTGAAACACCATGTAACCTGTAGACAGAGTCTGGGCAAAACTGGATAATTGTTGAACTCACGTCAATTAAATATGCATTAATCAAATATATACCCGTGTCCCTCTCCCGCCCCTCCCACCCTTCCCAAGTCACCATTTCAGTCAGTTTTCTGATACAATCTTTCTGTTGTTATTTTAACATGCATCCTTCTCCTCAAGAAATATTTATAACTGGGTTATTGGTACTAGCATCCACATATGAGAGATACCATTTGTCGTTTGTTTTTCTGGGACTGTGTTACTTCACTTAACATAATGTCTTCCAGCTCCATCCATTTACCTGCAAATTTCATGATGTTGTCCCTCTTTACTGCTGCATAGTATTCCATTGTATACATGTACCACATTTTCTCTATCCACTCGTCAGTTGAAGGGCACCTGGGCTGGTTCCAGCTTTTTGCTATTGTGAACAGAGCTGCAATAAACATAGCTGTGCATGTATCTTTGCAGTAAGTTGTGTCTTGTGGGTATATACCCAGGAGTGGTATGACTGGGTCAAATGGAAGGCTCATTTTGAGTCTTCTAAGGGTTCTCCACACTGCTTTCCATAGTGGCTGTACAAGTTTACATTCCCACCAGCAATGGATGAGTGTTCCCCTTTCCCCGCAACCTCTCCAGCATTTGGTATCATTCGTGTTCCTGATCCTAGCCAGTCTTATTGGAGTAAGGTGATATCTCAAAGTGGTTTTAATTTGCATTTCCTTAATTATCAGAGATGTTGAACAGTTCTTAAGATGTTTCTCGGCCATCTCTAATTCCTCCTCTGTGAAGTCTCTATTCAGATCTTTGCTCCATCTTTTGAGTGATTCATTTGTTTTCTTTCTTCTTTGTTTTTTGAGTAGCTTGTATACTCTGGAAATTAATGCTTTGTCAGATGTATCTGCTGTGAAGGTTTCCTCCCACTCTGTGGGTCTTCTCCTCACTTCCTTTATTGCTTCCTTTGATGTACAGAAGCTTTTGAGTTTAATGAGGTCCCATTTGTCAATTGTCGATCTTATTTCTTGTGCAGCTGCTGTCTGATTTAGGAAGTCTTTTCCTACACCTATGTCTTGTAGTCTGCTGCCAAGCTTCTCTTCTATCACCTCCAGAGTTTGGGGTTTCACATTGAGGTCTTTGGTCCATCTGGAGTTGACCTTTGTACAAGGTGAGAGGTAGGGGTTTAATTTCATTCTTCTACAAGTGGTGATCCAGTTTTGCCAACACCACTTGCTGAAGATGCTGTCTTTCCTCCATTGTGTCTTCTTGGCCCCCTTGTCAAATATGAGGTGGCTGAAATTGTATGTGCTCAGGTTTGGATCTTCAGTTTTATTCCATTGGTCAACTGGTCTGTTTTTGTGCCAGTACCAAGATGTTTTTATGACTATAGCCCTGTAGTAGAGTTTGATGTCTGGTAGAACAATCCCTCCCCCCCCCCCCCACGTATTGCTCTTTTCACAGAGGGTTGCTTTGGCCATTCGGGGTATTTTGTTTTTCCAAATGAAATTGAGGATTTTTTTTCCAAGCCTGTGAAGAAGCTCTTGGGGATTTTGATTGGGATTGCATTAAATCTGTACATGAGTTTGGGTAGGATGGACATTTTTACTATATTTATTTTCCCAATCCTTGAACATGGGAGGTTTGTCCATCTTCTAATATCTTCCTCAATTTCCTTCTTCAGGGGTTTACAATTTTTGTTGTAGAGATCTTTGGTGTCTTTAAAATACCTAGGTTTGTTCCTAGGTATTTTATTGTTTTGAGGCTATTGTGAGTGGGATAATCTCCTTGTAGTCCTTCTTCTGTTGCTTGTTTTTGGTGTAAAGAAAGGCTACTGATTTTTCTAGATTTATTTTGTATCCTGCTACTTTACTGAAGCTCCAGGCAGGTATTGTGGTGCGGGATAAGTCAGGAATACCCCCCCAACAACTGGAATTGAGGAGAAAGTATCCAGTGGATTAAGGGAACCTTCAGGAAAGGAAGAGACTTCCAATATCCAATATATAAACAAAAGTGAAAGCCTGAAACCTAGACAAGTTATCGCTCCATAAACAAGGAAGAGGGAAGAAAGGGGAAAAAAAAAGCATCAGAAGGAGGCAAGCAAAATAAAACAAGCCAAGCTTGCAGCCTTCAACACACTGAAAAGGCATTTGAGATTTTAATCACAAAAGGGAAACCCACATGCCAGGGACAAGACGAAGGGACAACACAGGAAAGTTGCAGGATAATTCTGCACCAAGCTCTACCAACCCGGTAGGAGATAGCTACAATTGGAACCCCTGGAGGTGAACACAGAAACAGACCTTAGAGTAATAATTGCAGACCTATGCAGAGAAATTAAAGAACATAAAGAAGTAAAGAGAGAGATTGACAAACTCCAGAAAAAACTAAAGAGAGAAAAAAACATCACCTTAAGGAAGTGGAAACACTGAAAAAGGAAGCCAACCAACGAAGTAAGGAGTACCAAGAAGAGATTGAGAAACTCAAAAAGGAAATGGATATATTAAAGAAATTATAGGATGAAATGAAAAAGGAAATAGAACACTCATCCAACCAGGAAGAAAGGAAAGGAAAAAGCCTCAGAAATAGAATGGAGGAAGGAGAACAAAGAATATCAGATCTGGAAGATAACACAGAGCAACTAAAAAACTCAAATAAATATTATGAAAAATTTAAAAATACACAAAAGTGGAACAACCAGGAAATATGGGACACTATGAAAAGATCAAACCTCTGCATCATAGGAATAGAGGAAGGAGAAGAATCTCAAGAGAATAGTATAGATCAGATCTTCAACAGAATAATAGACGAAAACTTCCCCAAACTAAAATTAGACAAACCCATTCAAATACAAGAAGCACATAGGACTCCAAATAGACAAGGTCAGAAAAGAAACTCCCCACACCATATCATAGTCAAAATGCTAGATGCCCAAAACAAAGATAAAATTCTGAAGGCCACAAAAGAAAAACAAGTCACATACAAAGGGAAACCCATCAGAATTACAACTGACTTCTCGGCACAAACCATAAAAGCAAGAAGAACATGGAGCAAAGCACTCCCAGAGTTAAAGGACTATGGATGCCAACCCAGAATACTTTACCCAGCAAAAATGTCGATTATAGTTGAAGGAGAGAGAAAAATCTTCCATGACATAAACAAGATGATAGAATACATGTCTGGAAAACCAACTCTTCATAAAATACTTGAAACAATTCAAAGGGCAGAAGAGAGGAGCAACAATCCTCAAAGACCTAGGAAAAGAAACTAATATAAACATAACCATAGGGGTAGACTCAGAAGCTAAAAGTCCAAATGGATAATAAGGTGAAAGGGAGCAACATCTATCTTTCAATTATAACCTTAAATATTAATGGGCTAAACTCCCCAATCAAAAGGCATAGACTGGGAGAATGGATTAGGAAACAAAATCCATCTATATGCTGTCTACAAGATGCCCATCTCAATTTCAAGGATAGGCACCAACTTAACGTGAAGGGATGGAAGAAAGTATTCCAAGCAAATGGTACCAAAAAGAAAGCAGGTGTTGCTATTCTAATATCAGACAAAATACACTTCAAAGCACAAAGAAAATCAAAAAGAGGACAAAGAGGGCCATTACATCTTCATTAAAGGAACAATTGATGATGAAGATCTCACAATCATGAATATATATGCCTAGTGCAAACGCTGGTGTACCAAACTTTGTAAACACAATTCTTCAGGATCTCAAGGCTCAGATTAACCCCAGCACACTAATAGTAGGGGACTTCAATAGCCCACTAAGTCCTTTAGACAGATCTACAGGACAAAGAATAAACAGAGAGACATCTGAAATGAATGATACAATACACCAAATGGACCTCACAGACATCTATCAAATATTCCACCCAAACACCAGAGAATACACTTTCTGCTCAGCACCCCACGGAACATTCTCCAAAATAGAAATATACTGGGAACAGGGGGAAAAATTCAACAAAATAGAAAAAATTGAAAAATCTCATGCATTCCTATTCAGACCACAGTGCAATAAAAACTCTCAATATCAACACTAGGATAAACCCTACAACCGACAAGAACACATGGAAACTAAACAACACTCTCCTGAGTAATGAGTGGGTCAAGGACAGAAATAAAGAAAGAAATAAAAACATTCCTGGAACTGAATGACAATGATAAAACAACACAGCGAAATCTATGGGACACTTTAAAAGCAGTCCTAAGAGGAATTTTATAGCTCTAAGTGCCTACATTAAAAAAAAAAAAAAAAAAAAAAAAAAAAAAAAACAGAAAAGAGCACAAGTGAATGATCTAACACTGCAGCTAAAAGTACTTGAGAGACAACAAACAAATGAACCCTAAACGGAGCAGAAAGAAGAAATAACAAAAATCAGAGCAGAGATCAATGAAATAGACACAAAAGAAAATCATTACAAAAAAATCAATGAATCCAAAATCTGGTTCTTTGAGAGAATAACAAGATAAAGAGACCTCTAGCCCAGTTAACCAAAAGAAAGAAAGAACAACTCCAAATAAATAGAATTCGTTATGAAAGGGGAATATCACAACAGACAATGAAAAGATCCAGACAATCATACGGAATACTTTAAAAACCTATACTCTACTAAGTTTGAAAACTAGAAGAAATGGATAGAATATCTGAAATCCTGAGACTCACAAAAAAAGCTCAACACAAAAGAGAATCAACAGCTTAAATAGACATAATAATAAAGAAATTGAAGATGTAATAAGCAAACTCCCAACCAAAAAATGCCCAGGCCCAGATGGTTTCACAGAAGATTCTATTAATATTTCAAAAAGACTTACAACCATTAATACTAAAGTTGTTTAGAAGGATTCAAACGGAGGGAGTTCTCCCAGATTCCTTATGAAGCCAGCATCACCTATGCCAAAACCAGGCAAAGATTGCAAACAAAAAAGGAGAATTATAGACCCCCCTCCCTAATGAACACAGATGCCAAAATTCTAAATAGCATACTGGCAAATCGCATACAGACCCACATCAAGAAAGATCATCCACCATGACCAAGTTGGATTCATACCAGAGATGCAGGGATTGGTTCAACATACGAAAAATCAATAAACCTATCAAATCAGACATATAAATGGACTTAAAGACAAAAACCACACCATCATCTCAATTGACGCAGAGAAATCCTTTGACAAAATCCAGCATCCCTTCATGTTTAAAGTCCTACAGGGAATTGGATTGGAGGAATCATTCCTTAAAGTAATCAAAGCCATATACAGGAAACCCACAGCCAATATCATCTTAAATGGGGAAAGGACAGAAGCATTCCCCTTAAGGGTAGGAACTCAGCAAGGCTTCCCCTGTCACCACTCCTTTTCAATATAGTGCTGGAAACCATTGCTAGGGCAATAAGGCAAGAAAAGGAAATTAAAGGGGTTCTAATTGGAAAAGAGGAAGTCAAACTATCCCTTTTTGCTGATGATATGATTGTCTACTTAAGGGATGCTAAGAACTCCACCAGGAAACTCCTAGAAACTATTAAGAACTTCAGTAAAGTGGCAGAATACAAAATTAATCTAGAAAAATCAGTAGCCTTTCTCTACACCAACAGTAGGCAACTGAAGAAGGAATACAAGGAGACCTTCCCACTCACAATAGCCTCAAAAACAATAAAATACTTAAGAACAAACTTAACCAAAGACATCAAGGATCTCTACAACAAAAATTTTAAACCTCTGAAGAAGGAAATTGAAGAAGACATCAGAAGATGGACAAACCTCCCACGCTCATGGATTGGGAAAATAAACATAGTAAAAATGTCCATTCTTCCTAAACTCGTATACAGATTTAATGCAATCCCAATCAAAAATCCCCAAGAGCTTCTTCACAGGTTTGGAAAAAAAATCCTCAATTTCATTTGGAAAAATAAAAGACACTGAATAGCCAAAGCAACTCTGGGTGAAAAGAGCAATACAGGGGGGGCTCACTCTACCAGACATCAAACTACACTACAGGGCTATAGTCATAAAAACAGCTTGGTACTGGCACAAAAACAGACCAGTTGACCAATGGAATAAAACTGAAGATCCAAACCTGAGCACATTCAATTTCAGCCACCTCATATTTGACAAGGAGTCCAAGAAGACACACTGGAGAAAAGACATCATCTTCAACAAGTGGTGTTGGTAAAACTGGATCACCACCTGTAGAAGAATGAAATTAAACCCCTACCTCTCGCCCTGTACAAAAGTCAATTCCAGATGGATCAAAGATCTCAGTGTGAAATCCAAAACTCTGGAGATGATAGAAGAGAAACTTGGCAGCAGACTACAAGACATAGTGTAGGAAAAGACTTCCTAAATCAGACAGCAGCTGCACAAGAAATAAGATCAACAATTGACAAATGGGACCTCATTAAACTCAAAAGCTTCTGTACATCAAAGGAAACAATAAAGGAAGTGAAGAGAAAACCCACAGAATGAGTGGAAACCTTCACAGCAGATACATCTGACAAGGCATTAATTTCCAGAGTATACAAGCTACTCAAAAACAAAGAAGAAAGAAAACAAATGAATCATTCAAAAGATGGAGCAAAGATCTGAATAGAGACTTCACAGAGGAGGAATTCGAAATGGCTGAGAAACACCTAAAAAAGTGTTCAACATCGCTAATAATTAAGGAAATGCAAATTAAAACCACTTTAAGATACGATCTTACTCCAATAAGACTGGCTAGGATCAGGAAAACAAATGATGCCAAGTGCTGGAGAGGTTGTGGGGAAAGGGGAACACTCATCCATTGCTGGTGGGAATGTAAACTTGTACAGCCACTATGGAAAGCAGTGTGGAGAACACTTAGAAGACTCAAAATGAGCCTGCCATTTGACCCAGTCATACCACTCCTGGGTATATACCCACAAGACTCATCTTACTGAAGAGATACATGCACAGCTATGTTTATTGCAGCTCTGTTCACAATAGCAAAGAGCTGGAACCAACCCAAATGCCCCTCAATTGATAAATGGATAGAGAAAATGTGGTACATGTACACAATGGAATTCTATGCAGCGGTATAGAAAGACAACATCATGAATTTATATTACTCTTAAATATGCATACATACCATCCACCTATACCAAGATTCTAAAGTCTGAAAATAAGTGGTAGGTTAATTCTAGTACTTGTTAAGGGATTCACATTATAAGAACACAGTTGCTTTTATCTTTCAGATAAAGAGGAATATAACATTAATGTTGCTCAGTTTTCTTTGCAACTAGGTACTTGGTGCTAGCAGCCCCAAATGAGGGATACCATTCTTTGTTTCTCTAGGTCTGTGTTACTTCACTTAGCATAATATCATCTAGTTCTATCCATTTACCCACAAAATTCATGATGTCATCTTTTTTTTTTACTCCTGCATAGAACTCCATTATGTAGATATGCCACATTTTCTCTATCCACTTGTCAATCAAGGGGCATTTGGGTTGGTTCAAGCTCTTTACTACTGTGAAGAGAACTGCTGCAATGAACATGGCTGTACATATATCTTTGTGGTAAGATGAGTCCTCTGGGTATACACCCAGGAGTGGTATGTGTGTGTCAGGTGGTAAGCTCATTTTAAGTCTTTAAGTGTTCTCCACACTACTTCCCATAGTAGCTGTGTGAGTTTACATTCTTACCAGCAGTGGATGAGTGTTCCCCTTTCCCCACAACCTCTCCAGCATTTGTTTTCTTGATCCTAGCCAGTCTTATTGAAGTGAGATATCTTAAAGTGGTTTTAATTGGCATTTTCTTAATTATTAGCCATGATGAATATGTTTTAAGATGTTTCTCAACAATATTTATTTCCTCACTTGTGAAGTCTCTGTTCAGCTCTTTACTCCATCTTTTGAGTGAGTCGTTTGTTTTCTTACTTCTTTGCTTTTTAAGTAGTTTGTATATTCTAGATGTTAATGCTCTTTCAAATTTATCAGCACTGAAAGTTTCCTCCCATTCTGTGGGTTTTTTAAAAATTGTTGAGCTTTTGTAGTTTCATAGAACAGTTCTTTTCTTGTATTTATCCAAAACTACAATAACAAAACAAAGCAACAAGGACAAACAGCCTGGGGGTGGGGGGAGTACATCCATTTCTTATTCTAGTGAAATAAAGAATCAATCTGCAGGGCTTTGTATGTACTTCTCTTTTTTTCCCTTTCTCTCTTTGTTTTCTTTCTTCTGTTCCTGCTCTTTCAGGACTACCAGGAGGATATGTGTTTACTGGCTAGTCCATGAAGCCTTGAGTTCTCATCTGAGAATGAGTCTGGTTAATTGAGGACTCTCATCCTAATCAATTTCTAGCTCTTGTTTAGATAGGTTACTCTCTGAAAAGTGTCACCCTAGTTACCAGGAGGGAATCGGGACTCTGACTACTCTGACATTTTCCATGCTGAGAAGGGATGTTGGATGTGGCAACTGGGGAATCCTCCATTCAGAACTTCAATCTTAAAGACCCCCAAGTATAATTATAAAGGGAAAAAAAATCCTTGACTGGTGCCCGTGAAAGTGAAATGAGGCAGGAGTAGTTAGGTACATGATTTGGCAGGGGACCAGGAGAAGTAAGAACAGGGTGAATTCCAATGTCCAACTTAAAAGTCCATTTGAATTTCTTGACCAGGGGTTTCAAAGCGTCCATTTATTAGGTTTCACTTTCTTTTGGCCATGATGTCTAGACTCAGGATCTGCATTTCAGGCTTTTTAATAGTCAGGATATGAGTTTCCACTTAGATAGTTGCTAGAAAGAAAGAGGAAATTTTATTATTGAGCAGGAGACCCTGTTAATCAAGGCCAATATTTAAGGTTTTTATGCCTATTTAACATTATTTTATATAACCTTATGCCCTATATGTGGGGGCATAATTTTTCAGGCTTTAAAAGAAATGTATATGGACTATTTATCTTTGGTTATATTTTCTTTTGTGGTACTTAAGTCTACACAATCAGCCCAGAGTAACTGAACTTTGTTTTCTCAGGGTCATTTGAGCTCTGGTCTTCAGAAGGCACTTGGGTTTTCAGGGGGTCAGGGGAAGTGCCTGGGCTCCTTCTAGTCATTCTTAGCCAGTTCCATATACGGAGAACAAAGTCTGGTCCTGCTAGACCTGGCTTACCTTTGGAGCACATGGTGACTTTCCTCTATATTGAGCTTCTACTTTATAGACTGGACACTGGCAAGGGTTCTGTTGGTGGATCTCCCTGCATAGGAAGTCTGGTAACTCACAATTGCAGAACATTTTAGGAGATGCCCCAGTACAAAATCCCCTGGCACCAACTGACCTCAGAGGGCAAGGAACAAAATTGTCCCTTAGATCCCTTGGCTGAATTGGTATGGGCCTTAGGTATGGTTACTAAGCAGCCAAAAAAAAAAGTTAAGTTACACTAATCTGGTACTTTTAATTAATGTATCATATTAAGATAAAGCTTGAAGAAAAGCCTAAGAAGCCTTGCATAAACACTGACTGGAACAAATTTAACACCATAGGATAAGCAGGCAAAGCAGATAAGAGAAATTTAACAATTTTAGGCATATCTTAAATATAAAAAATTTACTACAAACATAAGTAGTCTCTTTACTTTCCCAAACCCCATATCCTGGTCTGTAGTTGTTTTCCCAACAGGGAACATGCCTGTTGACCAGAATTAAACTGAAAAATTTTACCAAGTCCATCCAAACTGTCTCCTTCTTGGGTACATGCCACTAGTACAAGGAAGTAAACCTAGTTTTTTTGAGTCAAGTTATCTTGAAATGGGCAGAACAGATATCAAAAGTAACACTTGTGTAATAGACAGAGACAAAAAATGTCTTTCAGTAGTCAAAGTTAACCCATTACTTGTCTATGCCCCTTTAATCCAAATCTACAACTGAAAGTCCAGCCAGGAATGGACCAAAACCTAACCACAGTTTATTAATGGACTAAATGGGATTATAACCACCCCATTTAGTCCATTAGTAAACTGGCTTTAATGTTTATGCCATTCCATTCTAGAAACATTTGACCACTTCAATCCAAATAAGCATCTTATTTTCTACTAAACTTTGCAATATTTATGCCCATCTAGCTGAAAAGGGCAGTTCCCCCAAACACATCACCACAAAATTAAAACCTTAAAGTGACCCTGAAAGTCCCAGGGGAGGATCCAGCCAACCAAATCGTTCCAGATTTTCAGAAATGCACCACATAAGCCTGACAAAAAGCCTATCTATCTGCCTCAAAAATGTTCCACCTAATGGTTAACTATCCCACATGTAAAACACAACCAAAGGCCTTGAATTCTAGTTTATCTAGTGTTAGCATAGTGAATCCTCATTCTTTCTTAGTGCCATTTATTTGTAGTATTTTGTACCTCCCTTTCACCTTAAGATAATATTTATCTTTAAAAGTGAGGTAAGTTTCTTGGAGACAAGAAAACAAACAAACATGGGTTTGTTTCTTAATTCAGTCTACTAGTCTCTGTCTGTTAATTGGAGAATACATTCCATTGATATTTAAAATTGTTGTTGAGAGAATTAAATTGCTTCCAATAATTTTGATTTCTAGTGAATCCTTACCCTAGGTTTTTATTTCCATAGTGGTAGTATCTTTCTTGTGTTGACTGGTTATGGTGTTCCCTGCCCTCTGCTCTTTGTATTCCTTGAAGCATTCTCTGCAGGTATGGCTTATTGGAGAGGAATTCCTTCAACTTATTTATATCATGGGACATTTTCCTTTCTCTTTCAATTATGATAGACAATTTTTCTGGATAAATTACTCTCATTTGGCATCTATACTCTTTTAGAACTGGGAGGATTTTAGATCAGGCTCTTTTGGCTTTCATCATCTGCATTGAGAAATCATCTGCAAATTCTAATAAGTTTTCCTCTGTAGTTAACTTGCTTCTTTTCTTTGAAGCCCTCAGTAGACTTTCTTTCCTTTTTTTTTTTTTTTTTTTGGTCTTTTTGAGACAGGGTCTCCCTGTAGCCCCAGCTGTCCTGGAACTCGCTCTGTAGATCAGGCTGGCCTTGAACTCAAAAAGATCCGCCTGCCTCTGCCTCCCGAGTGCTAGGATTAAAGGCGTGCACCACCCACCCAGCAATAAATTACTTTTGTCTTGAAAAGACCGAAAAAAAATTTTATTTTTGTATGTCTATGAATGTACTGTCTGCATGTAGGTTTGTGCACCCATGCCATGCAATGTGGCAGAGGTCAGAAGAGGGTGTTGTATTCCCCTGGAACTGGAGTTAAAGAAGGTTATCAGCTGCCTTGTGGGTGCTGGGGATCGAACCCTGGTCCTCTGCAAGCAAGAGCAGTAGGTGCTCTTAACAACTAGGCCATCTCTCCAGCCCTGCATTTCTTTGCTTTGAACATCTAGTGATTTTACTATGATATGGCATGGAGAATTTCTTTTCTGGTTCTGTTTGCTTGGAGTTCTATATGCTTCTAATACTTGTACAAGGATCTCGTGCTTTAATTTGAGAAAATTTTCCTCTAAAGTTTGGTTGAAGACCTGGGCCATATTGTTATCCTGTAAGTTTTCTTCCTCTTCTATCCCTTTAATTCATAGTTTTTGTCTTTTAATATTATTCCATTCTTGTGGGTTTTTTTAAACTTTTCATAATATTTACTTGATTTATCCAATTCCTCCATATTGCCTTGCAATCTTGATATTTTATTTTCTATTTCATCCATTCTATTATTAAGAGTGGGGTGTCCCATTTATTCCCAGGGCAATCCATGTGGAAAACATGGGCAGGATAGCACACAACATGGACACATGTTAAGGTTCAAACATTCTCTCCAGAAAGAGCATTTTATTCCAAAATGTCTAGTAATCTGTTGACCAATGGAACAAAACCAAAGATCCAAATCTGAGCACATACAATTTCAGCCATCTTATATTTGACAAGGGGGCCAAGAAGCCAAAATGGAGAAAAGACAGCATCTTCAGCAAGTGGTGTTGGCAAAAATGGATAACCACTTATAGAAAAATGAAATTAAACCTCTACCTCTCTCCCTGTACAAAAGTCAACACCAGGTGGATCAAAGACCTCAACATGAAAGCCCAAACTCTGAAGGCAATAGAAGAAAAAGTTGGCAGCAGACTACAAGACATAGTCATAGGAAAAGACTTACTAAATCAGACAGCAGCTGTGCAAGAATTAAGGTCGACAATTGACAAATGGGACCTCATTAAATTCAAAAGCTTCTGTACATCAAAAGAAACAATCAAGGAAGTGAAGAGAAATCCCACAGAGTGGGAGGAAACCTTCACCACAGATACATCTGACAAAGCATTGATTTCCAGAATATAGAAACTACTCAAAAAACAAAGAAAAAAGAAAACAAATGACCCACCCAATAGATGGAGCAAAGAGCTGAACAGAGACTTCACAAGTGAGGAATTAGAGATGTCTGAGAAACACCTTAAGAAGTGTTCAACATCACTAATCATTAAGGAAATGCAAATCAAAACCACTTTAAGATATCATCTTACTCCAATAAGACTGGCTAGGATCAAGAAAACAAATGATACCAAGTGCTGGAAGAGGTTGTGGGGAAACAGGAAACAACTCATCCACTGCTGTGGGAATTTAAATTGTACAGCCACTATGGAAAGCAGTGTGCAGAACCCTTGGAAGACTTGGAATGAGCTTGCCACCCAAGCCAGCCATACCACTCCTAGGCATGTACCCTCAAGACTCACCCCAACGCAGAGATCATGCATGGCCATGTTTATTTCAGTTCTCTTCACAATTCAAAGCCCTTCAACCATGAGTGGATAGAGAAAATGTGTAATCTACACAATGGAGTTCTATGTAGGGTAAAGAAAAATGACATCATGCGCTTTGTAGGAAAATGCTGGAGCACAGGACATCATGCTGAGTTATTAGTAAACTCGGTTACCAGAAAAACAAAGATGAATGGTATCCCTCATCCAGTGGATGCTAATGCCAATTACCTAGTTGTAATTTTCTTGTGCATGGCCCCTTGAGCTTTTGTCCAAAGCAGTTGGGAGTGAACAATGCTAAAACAATAACAAAAAAAAACGAAGACTACATCAAAGAAACTGACTGGCAACAGTGAACTTCTGCTCAAAAACAGTCAACTTCCACATGGAGAATTATGAGAAAGACTGAAGAAAGAGATGAAAAGCATGTTTGGCAGAATGCATGAGCTCTGGTGGATGTGGGGGCGGGGGACCACATGGTCTGCTTTAAATAAAAATGTATATATATATATATATATATAGTAATTAATTTTAAAAATATAGTAGTTATACCTTTTGGTTTCTTTTTTTTTTTTTTTTGGTCTTTTCGAGACAGGGTCTCCCTGTAGCCCCAGCTATCCTGGAACTCACTCTGTAGACCATGCTGGCCTTGAACTCACAAAGATCCGCCTGCCTCTGCCTCCCAAGTGCTAGGATTAAAATTACCACTATAACAGTTCACTCTAGTTTACAGTTAAGGAATGACTTCATTACCATCATGTTTTCCTTTTTCCTATGAAGGAGAGAGGTAGGAAGGTTTCTCAGCATCTGGAAGGTAAACTTCATTAGGGCACATTATAAACAGTTATCCCACATAGAATTCAGAGAGATGCTCTATGTCTGTGACTCAGGCAGTCTGAGGTTCCTCTTCCATTTAATGTTCAGATAGGTCAGCCTCTCTGCTGGCATTTCCCAGTCCATCCTGCACAGCCAAAGCTGTATATTTTCAGGCATTTAGGTTGGTGTTTTTACCTGTGGGAACATACAAATCTCCTCCCATGATTAGTATCAAGACCTCAAAATTTAAACTTTATCAAAAGGTTTGGAATACAAAGTTTTCCATTTGTATCCAAGAGGGAGTACTCCACCACCTCCCTCTTTTTGTTTTTTAAAATTTATATTTTGACCTATAGATGCCTAAGTTGTATTACACATACCTATAAACAGGAACCAACACATAAGTTGTCATCAGATTCACCCAAACTTCTTATCATTGACTGTATGCTATTTATTTGGGAAGTAAAGTTAAACTTAATTTCTTTAGTTAAATTATCTTACAGGTAAAAGAAAATGTTACAAGGTGATACTGTATTACACAAAAATATATAGAGACCATTTGTGTACCTTAATCCCAAATTTATTGTTGGAAATTTAATACAAATTATAAATGAGCTCTGAGGAATTCTGGGCGGGACCGCCCTCCGCCTTTCTTTGGGGCCAGGGCCAGAGGGTCGGGCCAGTGCTCTCCACCTTTGGGCGGGCAGCCCGGAAGTCACTTGGGCAAGCATCTTTGCAGGTGGGCTCGTTCTGGGGCTGCAGCTAGGGGGTCATGTCTCTGAGGACTTCTGGGCGGGACCACCCTCTGCCTTTCTTTGGCGCTAGGGCCAGAGGGTCGGGTCAGTGCTCTGCACCTTTGGGCGGGCTGTGGGGCACGGGCTAGGTCACGCAATTCCCCCCCTCCTCCCCGAGTTTGATGAGAATCCAAATGGACTTTTTTTGGGGGGGAGAACCTTCAGAACAAGAAGAGAAGAGTGGTTTACAAAACTGAAAACTAGACAAGTCAATACTCCATAAACAAGGAGGAGGAAAGAGAAAAAAAAAGAGCATCTGAAGGACAAAAGCAAAACCATCCCCTAACATAGTGAAAAGGTATTTGTGATCTGAACCACAAAAGGGAAGCCCACGTGCCAGGGACACAATGAAGGGACAACATGGGAAAGGCACAGGAAAATCCTGCAACAAGTGCTACCAACCCAGTAGGAGATAGCTACAATGGGAACCCCTTGGAGGAGACCCAAGGAACAGATCTTAGAGGAATAATTGCAGACCTATGAAGAGAAATTAAAGAACATAAAGAGGAATTCAGAGAACTAAAGAGAGAGAATGAAAAACTCAAAAACGACCTAGAGGGATACAATGACAAACATCAGAAAGAACTAAAGGAACAGATTGACAAACTCCAGAAAGAACTAGAGGGAGAAAAAAACTAAAGAATACAGAGAACTAAAGAGAGAGAACGAAAAACTCAAAAAGGACCTAGAGGGATACAATGACAAACTTCGGAAAGAACTAAAAGAACAGACTGACAAACTCCAGAAAGAACTAGAGGGAGAAAAAAACAAACTCTGAAAGGAAGTAGAAACTCTGAAAAAGGAAGCCAATCAACGAAGTAAGGAGCACAAGAAGAGATTGAGAAGCACCAAGAGATTGAGAAGCTCAAAAAGGAAATGGAAGTACTAAAGAAAACACAGGATAAAACGAAAAAGGAATTAGAACACTCATTCAATCAAGAAGAAAGGAAAGGAAAAAGCCTCAGAAGTAGAAAGGAGGAAGCAGAACAAAGAATATCAGATCTGGAAGATAACACAGAGCAATTAAATAGCTCAAATAAAGATTATGAAAAATTTAAAAATACACAAAAGTGGAACAACCAGGAAATATGGGACACTATGAAAAGACCAAACCTCCGCATCATAGGAATAGAGGAAGGAGAAGAATCTCAAGAGAATAGTATTGATCAGATCTTCAACAGAATAATAGATGAAAATTTCCCCAAACTAAAAATAGACAAGCCCATACAAATACAAGAAGCACATAGGACCCCAAATAGACAAGATCAGAAAAGAAACACCCCACGCCATATCATAGTTAAAATGCTAGATGCCCAAAACAAAGACAAAATTCTGAGGGCAATCTACAAAAGAAAAAACAAGTCAACATACAAAGGTGTAAGGAACCCAGCAGAATCACAACTGACTTCTTGCCCTCAAACCATAAAACAAGAAGAAATGAATGGAAAGATTCCCAGTAGTTAATGGGCGTATCGGAGTGCCAACCAGAAATACTTTACCCAGAAAACAAAATGATCTATTATAAGTTGAATGAGAAGAAAAATTCTTCCGTTACATAACCCAATGATGTAGAGATACCATGATCTGGAAAAACCCAAACTCTTCATAAAATACTTTAAGCAATTCAAAGGGCACCGACGAGAGGAGTCAACAATCCTCAAACACCTAAAGAGAAACTAATAAAAAACATAACCATAGGAGCAAAATAACAGGCTTAGTAGTTCCACATATGGATATAAGTGAAAGGAAGCAACATCCACTTTCAATTATAACCTTAAACTATTAATGGCTAAACATCCCCAATAAAAGGCATAGACTGGGAGATGGATTAGGAAACAAAAGCCATCTAGTATGGCTGTTAACAAGAAACCCTCTCAATGTTCAAGGATAGGCATCAACTAAGGTGAAGGGATGGAAGAAAAGTATTCCAAGCAAATGGTACCAAAAAGAAATGTGGGTTGTGGCTATTCTAATATCAGACAAAATAAGATTCCAAGCAAAAGAAATCAAAAGGAGACAAAGAGGGCCATTACATCTTTATTAAAGGAAAAATTGACCATGAATATTTCACAAACATAAATATAGATGTACCATACTCCAGTGCACCAAACTTTTTAAAAACAATTTCTTCAGGATCTCAAGGCACGATTAACCCCAGCACACTAATCGTTAGGGCACTTCAATACCCCATTTACGTCCCCTAGACAGATCAACGGACAAAGGAATATAAACAGAGGACATCTGAATTAAAGACCCCAATAAACCAAATGGACCTCCACAGACATCTATCGAAATATTTCACCAAACACCAGAGAATACACTTTCTACTCAGCACCTCATGGAACCATTCCCCAAAAATAGACCATATACTGGGACACAGGAAAAAAATACAAACAACTATTAAACAAGATGAAATAATCTCGTGCATTTTATCAGACCCGCAGTGCAAATAAAAAACTCAAGATTTCAACACACAGAATAAACCCTACCAACCTACAGGAACAAGGAGACCTAAAACCAAACTCTCCTGAATTTAATGAGGGGTCAGGAAGGAAAATACGAAAGAAATACAAACATTCCTGGAACTGAATGACAATGATAAAACAACACAGCACAATCTATGGGGGACACTTAAAAGCAATCCTAAGCGGGAAGGGGGGGTTTATAGCTCTAAGTGCCTTACATTAAAAAACAGGGAAAGAGACCAACATGAAATGATTTAACACTGTAGGTAAAAACACTTGAGAGAGGACAACAACAAATGAACCCTAAATGGATCCGGACAAGAAGGAACTAACAAAAATCCGGCGAGCAGAACGAGATCCATGAAATAGAAAGAAAGAAACCCATACAAAAAACAATGAATCCCAAATGCTGGTTTCTTTGAGAGAATTAACAAGATAGACAGACATCTACTGTTTATCCCATTTAACCAAAAGAAAGAGGGAACACCTCCAAAACAAATCAATAGAATCTGGAACGAAAGGGGAAATATCACAACCGCCATGAAATATCCAGGCAATCATACGGGACTACTTCAAAAACTTATATTCTACTACGTTTGAAAACCTAGACAGAATGGATATGAATACTGAAATCCTGGGAATCCCCAAAGCTCAACCAGAAGAGATTGAACAGCCTAAACACGACCAATAGTACAGGAAGAGATCGAAGATGTAATAAGTAGTAGCCTTTCCCAACCACAAATCCAGGGCCGATGGTTTTCCCGGCAGAATTCTTATAAAATTCATTTCGAACAGATTTACAACCATTACTAATTAAATTGTTTAGAAGGATACCAAAGGAGGGAGTTCTCCCAGAATACTTCTATGAGGCCAGCATTAGGACTACCAAACCAGGGAAAGATACAACCAAAAAGACCAAAACTATAGACCCATCTCCCTAAATGAACACAGATACCACAATTCTAAACAGGATTCTGGCAAAACTCGCCATTACAGACTCACATCAAGAAAAATCATCCACCATAAAGTTGGATTCATACCAGGGACATGCAGGGATGGTTTCAACATATGTAAATAAAAATTAACCTCATTCAAACACTCAAATGGACTGAAGGACAAAAAACCACACCATCACGTCAATTGTTGCGGAGAAAGCCTTTGACAAAAATCCAGCATCCTTCTATGTTTAAAAGTCCTGGAGGGAAATTGTATGGAAGGGATCATTCCTCAATGAATCAAAGCCATACACCGGAAACCCACAGCCCACATATCATCCTAAATGGGGACCTGACAGAAGCATTCCACTTAAAGGTACGAAACTCGGAAAGGCTGCCCCCTGTCACCCCTCCTTTTCCAATATAGTGTGGAAACCCTTCTAGGACAATAAGGCAAGAAAAGGAAAAAAAAAAAAAAAAAAATTGGGAAAAAAAAAAAGGAGGAGTAAGCTTATCCCTTTTTTTTATTTTGCTTGTCTACCTACGGATAATGCTAAGAACTCCACCCGAAAACTCCTAGAAACGCTTAAGAGCTTTGGTTTAATAAAGTGGCAGGATACAAAAATAAAAACCTAGGAAAATCAGTAGCCTTTCTTTACACCACAAACAAAGCAACTGCAGAAGGACTACAAGGAGAACATCCCACTCACAAAGCCTCAAAAAATAAAGACCACGAACAAACCTAACCAAGACACTAAGGATCTCTAGAACAAAAATTTTCAACTCCTGAAGAAGGAAATTAAAAAAGACATCAGAAGATGGAAAGACATCAGAAGATGGATCACCCTTCCCAGCTAATGGATCTTGGGAAAATAAATATCGTAAAAAAATGTCCATCCTAACCTAAACTATTGTACAGATTTAATTGCAATCCCAATTACCATCCCCAAGAGTTTTCTTCACCGGTTTGGAAAAAATCCTCAAATTTCATTTGGAAAAAAAAACCAAAACACAAACAAAAACAAAAAAAAAACGAATGACCAAAGCAACACCCTGAGCGAAAAGAGCAATACAGGGGGACTCGCTCTACCAGACCTCAAACTATACTACAGAACCAGTCTTGTTTTTATGACTATAGTCATAAAACAGCCTGGTTACTGGCACAAAAACAGACCGTTGGCCAATGGAATAACATTGAAGATCCCAACCTGAGCTCTCCTACATTTGCCACTTCATATTTGACAAGGGGGCCAAGAGACACAATGGAGAAAAGACCCGCTCTCAGCAATTGGTGTTGGCAAAAACTGGATCACAATTGTACAAGAATGAACTTAAGCCTTCCCTCTCACCTTGCTACAAAAGTCAAATCCAGATGTATCAAAAAGCTCTCAACGTGAAAAACCCCAAACTCTGGGGGGGATAGAAGAGAAACTTGGCAGCAGGACTGCAAGACCTAGTGTAGGAAAAAAAAACTTCCTAAATCAGAGAGCCGCTGCACAAGAAATAAAGATCGACAATTGACAAAGGTGACCTCATTAAATCAAAAGCTTCTTTATATCAAAAGAAACAACCAATTAAAGGCAGTGAAGGAAAAAGAGAAAACACCACAGAGTGGGAGGAAACCTTAAATGCAGATACATCTGACAAATTATTAATTTCCAGAGTATTCGAGCTACTCAAAAAACAAAAAGAAAGAAAAACAAATGAATCACTCAAAAGATTGAACAAAGAACTGAACAGAGAATTCACAAGAGAAGAAATAGAGATGGCCGAGGGGGGGTGAAGAAATAGCTTAAGAAGAGTGTTCCACATCTCGATTTAATTAAGGAAATGCAACATTTCACACCCTTTTGAGATATCACCTTACTTTTTCTTTGTTTCTTCTCTTTTTTTCCAATT
>VZQC01005330.1:1047116-1152886 GCA_009823505.1 Rhizomys pruinosus
GCAGCACGCACAAAGGTGCAGACCACTAGCCGCCAGACCCTCTGGCCCCGGCACGAAAGAAAGACGTAGGGCAGTCCCGCCCAGAGACACGACCCCCTATCTGTGGCAGATGCTTGCCCAGGTAACTTCCCGGTGGCCCGCACAAAGGTGCAGACCACTAGCCGCTGGACCCTCTGGCCCCAGCGCAAAAGAAAGACGTAGGGCGGTCCCCCCCAGAGACATGACCCCCTACCTGCAGCAGATGCTTGCCCAGGTAACTTCCCGGTGGCCCACACAAAGGTGCAAACCACTAGCCGCCGGAACCTCTGGCCCCGGCATGAAAGAAAGACGTAGGGCGGTCCCGCCCAGAGACACGACCCCCTATCTGCGGCAGATGCTTGCCCAGGTAACTTCCCGGCCGCCCGCACAAAGGTGCAGACCACTAGCCGCTGGACCCTCTGGCCCCAGCGCAAAAGAAACACGTAGGGCGGTCCCGCCCAGAGACATGACCCCCTACCTGTGGCAGATGCTTGCCCAGGTAACTTCCCGGCGGCCCGCACAAAGGTGCAGACCACTAGCCGCCGGACCCTCTGGCCCCGGCATGAAAGAAAGACGTAGGGCAGTCCCGCCCAGAGACACGACCCCCTACCTGTGGCAGATGCTTGCCCAGGTAACTTCCCAGCGGCCTGCACAAAGGTGCAGACCATTAGCCGCCGGACCCTCTCCAACCTATATTTTTTGGCAAATGGACAAAGTCCACATTTTAAATTTTTCTGTGCCATTGAACTGAATGTAAAATACATCTCAGGTGCCTCAGATGGAGACTGCTTCAATGAAGAGTAATTAATTCATGTGGTCATACCAGTCAACTTTCACTTTGATGCATAAAATACAATGTTGAATACAGAGGATATGGAAAGGATATTTCATTCTTGAACGTTGAGGAGTTCATAGGAACAACCCTACTCTAAACCTCAAATATGTGTTTGGTCAAGCCATATAGCCTTTCTTTCCCCTTCACATCTAATTATCTAACTTATGACACCATGTCTCTAAATCAGTGGTTATCAACAAAGTTAATGCTCTCCAGAGAACTTTGAAAACTTCTGATGCCTAGGGTCCCAGCCTGGGTCCCATGATAGCAAAAATTATGAGTTACTGCTACAGATTAGAGCTTGCATCCATGAGGGGCCAGATAACAAATGTTAGGTGTTGGAACCATGTAAATATTTATTAATTCTACTCAACTCAACCATTGTGTGGGAAAGTCTGACTGAACTCCACAAAGACTCTATTTATGAACACTGACATGTGTCCTGACCTCCTATTTTATTGTTTTCAAACATTTAAAAATGTGAATGTCATTCTTAGCTCATGAGCTGTAGAATACAGGCACTGGATCTGATGTGCTTCATGGGTCAGTGTTTGCCAGTCTTCAGAATAGCCTAGAAACCTAGGTGCTTATCACAGTCACCTGGATCTTTTTGGAGAGTGTCTAATCTTACTCTACAGACTTTGGTTTAAGAAGTTTCCATGGAGCTGGGCATTGTGGTGCATGTCTGTAATCCCAGCGCTTAGGAGTTCCAATTTCTTATTTATATATTCATTTGCTGTTTGAAAGCCCTTTTCTAGTGGCAGATGTCTACTGGTCCTTCAAGATGCACCAATGTTCTTTACCTCCTCCTTCTTAAGGTCTTGGCTAGATGCTGAGGTTAGAAAGTCCTTCTCTATGTACCCATACACCATTGATTTACCTTTCATACAACATCTATTACTGAGGAATGAAGAAATCTGTTTATAAGTGAATTATGTAAGATCAGGAATCCAGGTTTATTTATCTTTATGCCAGGGGGTGTAATGAACTGTTTGACACATATTAGGTGCTGAATAAACGCTTATGGGCCTGAATTCTATAATAAATCAAGGCAGCTTTCCATTGAACCTTTTGTCTCTACTGTGCAGACAAGAGAACTAAGGTTTTGAGGCAATGAGTCTCTCAAAGGACTTGCCCTCTACCGGGTTGGAGAGTCAAGACTGAACGTTTAGTTTCTTACTGACAACACAGGTCTCCTGTCACCCAGGTGCTTCTCCTGTGCAGCTGCAAGCCACCTGGGGGCACTCTTCTTTCCTGACAACATGAAGAACCTGCTTTAACAACCCAGGATCTTCTCCCTCTACGATGATCAGTTTATTACTTAGTTTAATTATATATATGCAGAAACACTTCACAGAAGAGTCTGGAATACTGTTTGAATAATCGAGGGAAGGGAATCTTGGGGAATGGCTTTAGAATTTTGTCTTCCACAAAGCTCAAGTTATTGACCTTCGAGTGCAGGTCCCATCAGTACCTATTCTCTAATACAAGTTTGTTTTTCTTGGTATTAAACAATATCTTCTTCAGGCACATAATTTATTACAGACATCCATATACACACAGACACACATAAGCTACCTGCTTCATGTATGAGCTAATACAAATTTGAGCATCTACTTAATTTTTTGACGATTTTATACATAAGCACAGTATTTACATCACCCCAGCCTGCCCTCTCCCTTATCCAATCCTTCCCACATCCCCTACTCCCTGTCAACTTTGTGACCTCTTCCTTGATTATTGTTATGTATACACATACACATACACACACAAACACACATATAATGTACTGTCTATAAAGATCTATTTTGTGTAGCAAAACTAATTTCTCTATGTGTACTTTGCATATGTATATGTGTTCATATATTTATGCAAGTGTGTAGGGGTGAGCACATGTGTTTGCTATTTATTTACTTACTTATTTTTGAGATGGGGTCTCTCACAAAGCTGAAGCTCACTGATGTAGCTGGACTACCTAGCCAGCAAGCTTCTCCAGCACTGAGATTACAGGCACATGCCACTCCTAGCTTTCCATGTGGCTGCTGGGAATCAAACTTAGGTCCTCGTGCTTGTGTAACAAGCACTTTTCTGACTGACTCATCTTCCCAGCCCCAGAAAAACTAGTTCTGAGTGCCAAGGATACAGTAATGTAAATGTTGGAAACTTAACAAAGTACACGTTCTTTCATCCACTAATTATGTTTGCACTTACCTAACATGGTCTGTTAGGGAGTCCTCTTGGTTCTGGGACTACAACAGTGAAATGAAACATTGCTATCATTGAGCATACAAAAGAAATCTAAACAGATAAACAAGTGAGTAGGTGATAGATAGTCCGTAGTGAAAGGGAGGGTAGAGGGGGATAAGGCAGGTTTGGAGTGGCATTTCACAAACCCCACCACATGGTTTGGTAATTACTGTGAGAGAACTGAATATAAGAGAAAATAAGAATCAACAAAGCACTAGCTTCTAAGCCAGACTCCAAGGAGGCTGTAGGAACAGCTTATACCTATGTCAGCATTTGAAAGAAGGATATGCATTAGATTCTTCAGTATAGGAGGAAGGCAATTAAGTCAGCATAAGCAATCTGTAGGAAAAATACATGCTTCAGGAGGCAGAGCGAAAACTGCATATAGTTTAAAATGGCTGCACATGGAGACTAGTTCAGGACAGGGACATGTGACCCAGATATTATGAACGACACTGCTGTGATTCAAAGTTTTATTCAAGCCAGTTGTGGTGGCGCACATCTTTTAATCCTAGAACTTGGGAGGCTGAGGCAGGCAGATCTTTGTGAGTTCAAGGACAGCCTGGTCTACAGAGTGAGTTCTGGGACAACTGGGGCTACAGGGGGACCTTGTCTTGAAAGGACAAAAAATAAGTTTTATTTGGGAAACTTCCATAAATATTTTGATCCTACATGCTAACATGATAATTTTTGTAGTTTGGTAGCATTATTAGAAATAGTGTGAAATGTTAATACAAAAGAAGAGGGATGACTCAACAATTAAGGGCATTAAAGACTCTTGCAGAGGACCAGCACCCACATGCTGGCTAACAACCACCTGTAACTCCAGTTCCAGGGGATCCAACACTCTCTTCTGACCACCAGCTACACAACACAGGTGCACTTGCAGGCAGCATATTCATACACATAAATAAAAACAATAGACAAAATATTAAAGCACCAAAAGAGGTAAGAGTAGAAAAAGAGAAACATCTAGCCACACCACATGAAGACTAGACCCAGAAGGCTCTATGGGGAGAAAGTGGAGGGCTGGAATGTGGAGATCGTTTGGATATGAAACAGGGTTTGAAGGTCATCTGGATGTGAAAGTTTAGAGAGTGGAATCAGGTGCCAGCCATGATGACTGGTAATAACAGTTCAGTGTCAAAATATGAATATAAAAAGAACAGATTTGGAGTAAAGGCTGAGGAGTGTCAATCCAGACAGGAATCTCAGAAAGGTAAATGAATATTTTCAATAGACAATTAACTGAATATTGTCCAAATCTCAGATTTGAGATATCAGATGTTGTCAGTGTATTGATGGTAGTGGAAGGCACAGCTATGGTTCCTGTTAGTTGAAGTTTTAGACTGAAGGCATGAATGAGACCACCCAGGGGAAATGTAGAGAAAACTGACCTAAGGAGGAAGGAGAAGGAGAGAACAATTGTCAAGGAGGAAGCAGAAGAGAGAACAAAATTGGCTTACAAGGAAGACAGGGTCACAGAAGCCAAGGAAATATTGAGAATTGTTTCCCTCCAATACCTGTAAAAGAGACTTCTACATCTTCTTTTTTAATATAAATTTTTTATTAAACTTTTTCCATAGGTCATACATCATTTCTCAATTGAATCTAGAATCACTTCCCTTTCCATGCCCCCCACCCCACCTGAGTCCCTGCACTCTGCCATACATATTCTGCATCTTTTTCTGAGTCTTTCCAGAGCTTTTTTTTTTCAGTTCTTTTGTCGTTCTCTCCAACTTGTATTGCTATAGTATATATAATATATATGCACATAGTTTTTATATATATATATATATAGATATAATATAATATATATAGATACAACATATCACTGAATTGTAGGATTATTTTTCCTAAAAGAAGTCGTTTTCTTCCGGGATGGCGAATGGCCTATAGCGAAGTTGAGAGCGTCGACAGGCTCTTGCAGAGGACGCCGGGTTCGATCCCCAGCACCGCACATGGCGGCTGAAGAACAGCTGAAACTCCAACTCCATGAGAACTCCAGCTCCAGGGGAATCCGACGCCCACTTCTGACCTCCGCGGCATTGCACGACACGGGTGCACAGACTTGCATGCAGACAATACATTCGTACACATACAGAAATAAATAAAATTAATAAAAAAAAAATTTTTAAAAAAAAGATGTCGTTTTCCTTAAGGAAGTGCTCGAAAGTTCCTCCTTGCCAATCCCAAATAACTATCAATCCTGCACTTTTGCTCCACATGGGGGTCTTTCCCTCCCATGGTCCCCCAAATGAAGTCCAGTAAGCTTCCTGTCTCGATCCCCCTGCACTGGCCTCCATGATACAGCCCAGGTAGTCCAACAATGGCAGTCTATATTCTGATGAGGCTGATATCCTCTTAGCTGTTTAGTCCATAAGCTGGACATCTCAGTAGTCCCCAACTGACATTGAAGGTTTGGAGGATTCTTGGAGAGACATGAGTCCTCAGTCCATATTGGAAGGTTAAAAAGCTGTGTCTCATGTCTTTGAGAAGTGCCAAAAGTGGTGGCAGCCACAGAGTAGATGCACTTGCCAATAAGAATTGAAGACAGGCCAAACAAAGACTTCTACATGTTCTTAAATGACTGAATGACTGAACAACTAAGATTGGGCTGTTAAGTTCAAAGATTCAGAAGTACCAAATTTGCCTCAACTATTCGTTTAAATTTTCCCAAGTATTGTGGAGCAATAGCACATGAAAAATTAGTAAGGATGCAGCAAATTTAAATCACCAAAGTGCATGGTCCAGAAGTGTATTTTCTAGTAGTGATGGAAATCACTATCAGTTGAGTGATGAGTGACAGTTTCTGTCCAAAATTTTCTTGAATCAAAATTTCTGCTGGAAACGACAATAATGCATTTTATTTTATTTTTTAATTTAATTTATTTATTTTCTATATGTATGAATATACTGTCTGCCTGTAGGTCTGTTCACCCGTGTCATGCAATGCTGCGGAGGTCAGAAGAGGATGTCAGATTCCCCTGGAACTGGAGTTCTCCTGGAATTGGAGTTACAGATGGTTCTCAGCCACCATGTGGGTGCTGGGGATCGAACCCGGGTCCTCTGCAAGAGCAGTCAGCGCTCTTAATCACTAGGCTATCCCTCCAGCCCCAACAATCATGCATTTTAAACAAACAAAATTCTCAATTGATTTTTACATACATTAACAAGTGAGAGCCAGTAGCCTTCAAGAAATAATAACTTTCTAAGTGTTAAAAAACTCTTTTCAAGCCAAGCTGAACAACATTGTTCTTATATTTCTGTTTATCTGAAAGCAACTATGTTGTTATAATGTATAATGTAAATATAATGTAAACTATGTTGTTATAATGTTATAATGTAAATATAACAACTATGTTGTTATAATGTAAATCTCTTAACTGGCTCTAGAATTGATCCACCACTTACTTTCAGAGTATAATTACTGTATATGAGTGGAAAGTATGTATTCATACTTTAGAGTAATATAAAATAAAAAAATGAAAATGTGAATTCCTAAACATAAAAAATACTGAGAGAAAGATGCAGGACAATTATGCCAGAATGCATGATCTGGGGTGGGGTGGGGGGTAGAGAAAGTGGAATATGTCTAAACTGAACTGAGAAATGATGTTTGAAATATACAAAACATCAGTTAAAGCATTATAAAAAAATCTCTTTCAGACATGTACAAGGACAAACAAAATATATCAAGGTTTGCTTGAATAAAAGAGTAAATAGTGAGACTGAAATTGATAAATGGAAATACAGAGGAGTACCAGGCATAATCTGTAATCATAGAAATCAGCTCTACATAGAAGACAGAAAATTGCACAGAATTTGTCATATAGAAAAAAATGTATTGGTGAAATTTCTAGTAATTAAAATTATTAACTAGAAATAAAGTTCTTAGCTTATATACCATGTTCATGCATTTTCTTGAATTCAGTATATATGTGATCCAATCAGAACATATAGCTTGATGAATTGTCATAAAGTGAGCATACCTGCATCACTGTGACCCACATAAAGTGGTATACTGCCAGCATCTTTCTGCAGACATCCTACTCACCAATCAGTAGCCTCCTTCCTCCATAAGCTTTTAATACCACAGCTTATTCTGCCCATTGTACTAACTCAAGTAAATAGAACCATACAGTATATCTGGAATAACAATATTTGGGGTCTAGCTTCTTGCATTAAACATTAAACTTGAGAATTTTCTATGCTGTATGTAATAGTACTTTCCTAATTTTCATAGTTTTTTTTTTTCAGGAAACTAGCATATTTTTTAAGTTTCATAAAGAAGTATTTTATTACAGGTAGCTTAGGAGAAAGCAGAGCTCCTGTACAGCAGGGGTGGTATCGAAAGTGCAATACCACTGAATCATTTTTAATATTTTATTGAAATTTTGTGCATTTCATACATCACTTCTCAGTTCAATCCAGACTCATTTCCTCCTCCATTCCCCCAGTCCCTCCCAAGTTCATGCAGTCTGTCATACATGTCCTGTATCCCCTTCTGAGTCTTTTCAAAGTTTTTCAAAGCACAGGATAATTGCGGGGGGGGGGTATTCTATTGCTTCAGTCAGTTCCTTGTCCCAGTTCTTTTGTTGTTGTTATTCCCTCCAATCTGTATGCATTTATGTCTGACACACATGTACTAAAATCATGTCATCTGAAAATAAGCTGTATGTTATTTCCAAATATTTTGGGATTCACATTTTTCCCTTTTAATTTTATATTGCTCTAAAATATGAAACATACCCTCCACCCTTGTACCAAAATTATAAAGTCTGAAAACAAGTAGTAGGTTAATTCAAGAGCCCATTAAGGGATTCACATTCTAAGAGTACAGTTGCATTTAGATAAAGAGAAATATAACATTAATGTTACTCATTTTGCCTTACAAGTAGGTACTTGGTACTAGCATTCACAAATGAGGTATGCCATTTATCATTTGTTTTTTGGGGACTGTGTTACTTCGCTTAGCATATCTTCTAGTTCCATCCACTTATCTGCAAAGTTCATGATGAAACTAGCATATTTTATTCACAGTTAGTAAATAACATAACTAGATATTTCTTTGTTAAAAAAACTAGTTGGATCATTATTTCATATATGCAAAATATTGCATTAGTTTTAGAAGCTAAAAAATAGAATTTTCAAAAGGGTAAAACTTGCATGACCATGTATACATGTTGGGAAATATACATTTTTTTCAATGTATATTTTATTGCATTTTTGTGGGTTTCATACAGTACATCTTAATCCTTTATCTGAACCACCCCATAGCCCACACACAGGATTTCACACATTCTGTCACATATGTTAAGGCCTATCAAGTCAAGTTCGTGTGCCCAGATGTGTGAGTTCATCCACTGGAGACTTCAACCCATCTAGTGTCACTCCCTTAAAGATCAACTCTCCATCACACAGCAGTGACCAGCTGCCAATAGTTCTCAGATAAGGTTTGGATCTGCCCATTTTCCCAATTCTAGGCATGAGTTTTGTGCATGATGTCACCATTGTAAGTTCACCTAAGCAAGGTCCCAAGAGCCTGTAAGACTCTGTTTCTTTCTGGTCATGCATGACCCCTAGCTCTTCTTCTGCAATGGTCCCTAAGCCTTGGTGGCAGAGGTTTAATATAGAAGTCCTATCCAGGGACACATATTCTGTAGTCTCTTATTCTCATTGGCCGGTTGTGGATTTTATATTCATCACCTCCTGTTGCATGAGGAAGCTTCATTGATAAGAACTGAGAGATGCATTAGTACTCTCTCTACTCCCCATTTCACTATGTTCCATGAGTCTTAAGTGTAGAGGTTCCATTGTATATGTGTCGCTTATACATATTGTATATGTATCACTTGGGCATCTCACAGCCACTTATTCTCTGTGTGCTACCAGTTGGGGAACTCTGTATTAGACTCTGTTGCAAAAGAATCTTCTTTGATAAGTGGTGACTAGTGTACTTGTCTGTAAATATAAGGATCTATATTAGCATGCAGTAAGAAATCATGTTTGTCTAAGGATGTGACAGATGTACAGTCTTCTCTAGAATCTATGACATCTCCAGCCATGTGTACTTGGCTATGTTTATAGTGCTCCAATAAATTGCCTCCCACTGAGTGGGCTTTAAGTTCAATCGGATAGCTGTTGATTACCCCCAAGATAAAAGTGCCACTACTGTCGGGCATGGGGTGCAGGCCTTTAAACCCAGCACTCAAAAGGCAGAGGCAGGCAGATCTCTGTGAGTTCAAAGACAGCCTGGTCTACATAGTGAGTTCCATCTGGGGCTTCAGAGAGACCTTGACTCAAAGAAGACCAAAAAAAAGCAAAATTTCCACTACTGCACCAATAGAGATACTTTGCTATGCTGGTCATTGCTGTTAAGCTTTATAGCGGGGTTAGACCACTGATTGATTCTTCTCCCTTAGCAGCTTGCATAGTATCCTCTAAATCTCTGAGAGCTAGCCTTCAGAGAAGAGGCTTCCAGGTCAGTTCCTGCTTCATTGCTCCAAGTCCCGTGTCCAAAGTATGCCTTGTCTTCAGCAATAGGTTCTTACCTTCAAGTCCTGGGAGGAAATCAAGGACTGTGACAATAGCCTGTGTCATTTGTGGAGTTGCTTGGACTACCCTGACCCACAGCTCAAAGGGAGGTTTCTCCTGTCTAGTCCTGTGTTTCTTGTTATTTTCATAGCTTTTATACCATAAATTATTATACTCTTGATAATATAAACATACCATAATTTCTTACATGTGATAATTACATGAGCTGTTGCTTGTTTAAAGTAATTTTGTTACTAACATTTAAAAACAACTTTTTGTTATCATATGTACCTATTGGGTTGAGTATATAATTAGGAATGGAATTTCTTCTTTGTAATGTATACACATGTTCAGTTCAATTTAATTAGATACTAACAATTTTCTAAAGTGGTTGTTCCGATTCATATTTCCATCAACACTATACTTGAGTTCCACTTGCATTCATTTGCCAAGCCTTATCATGATCATCTTTTTATGCTTTGATCTGGTTGGTATGCAGTTGCACCTCCTTGTAGCTTTCATTTTCATTTGTCTTTTGATTATGAAGTTTGTTGTCCATTTGGATAGCTTATATTGTGAATCACCTTGCATAAATTTTTTATTCCCAAACTTATCTTCTGTATTGTGTGGTTTTCTTTCCTTGATTTTTAGGATTTCTGTTCTAGTTTGTCTTGCATTGCTGTGACAAAACACTCTGACCAACACCAACTTGGGGAGGAAAGGGTTTATTCAGCTTACATCTCCTGGGTCACAGTTCATCACTCAGGGAGCCCAAGACAGGAACTCAGGGCAGGAACCTGGAGGCAGGAGCTGAAACACAGGCCAGGGAGGAATGCTGTTCACTGGCTTGCTCTCCTGGCTCATGCCCAGGCTGCCTTCTTATACAGTACACAACAACCTACCCAGGGTGGCACCACTCATTGTGGGCTGGGCCCTCCCCACACAGCTCGACAATCAAGACAATACTCCACAGATGTGGCCACAGGCCAATCCAATGGAGCCAATTCCCCAGTTGAGGCTCCCTCAACCCAGGTGTGTCAAGTTGACACTAAAACTATCCAGCACAATGTCTTTTTACTTATTTGTTATTATATATGTATGATATGTTTGACAGTCATGTGTGTGCCACAGCACATACGTGGAGGTAAGAGAACATCTCTTTAGAGTCAGTTTTCTCCTTCCACTCTTATGTATCATCTAGGTATCTAACTGAGGTCAGTAGGTTTCCAGCACACTTGCTTTATCCCTGAGCCATCTCACCCATCCATGTAGGACTTCTTTATTTGCTCTATACACAACTTATTATATCTATGACATATATTATCTTCTGCTATTCACTGGCTTGCATTTTTATTCCCTTAATAGTATCTTAATAAAAAGTCCCTAATTTTAATTAAGTCAAATTTATGAATCTTTTCCTTTATGGCTACTGCTTTTGTGACCAGTTAAAAATAAATTTCACCAGGCTTGGTGACGCATGCTTTTAATCCCAGCACTCGGGAGGCAGAGGCAGGTAGAGCTCTGTGAATTCAAGGCCAGCCTGGTCTACAGAGTGAGTTCCAGGACAGCTGGGGTTACAGGGAGACCCTGTCTCAAAAACACCCCCCCCCAAAAAAATTTCCCAGAGCTGGAAAGATGGCTCAGCGATTAGGAGCACTGAGCTCTTGCAGAGAACCCAGGTTTGATTCCCAGCACCCATAGGTGACTAAGAACCATCTTTAACTCCAGTTCCAAGGGAGTCCAACACCCTCTTCTGACCTCCACAGCATTGCACAACATGGGTGCACCTACCTACATGCAGACAGTACACTCATACATATAAAAATAATAAATAGGGCTGGAGAGAAGGCCTAGCGGTTAAGAGTGCCAACTGCTCTTGCAGAGGTTCCAGGTTTGATCCCCAGCACCCACATGACAGCTGAGAACCGTCTTTAATTCCAGTTCCAGGGGAATCCAACACCCTCTTCTGACCTCTGCAGCTTGCACAACACGGATGCACAAACCTACATGCAGACAGTACATTCATACACATAAAAAATAAATAAAATTTTAAAAAATAATAAATAAAATTGTTTAAAAAAGAAAGAAAAAGTTAACCAGCCAAAAGGTAGAATATAAAAAAATGCTTAAAAAAACAATTTCCCACCTTTAGCTTATAAATATGTATTGAGTTTTTTCTTTTTGTGGGATATATTGTAATAATATGTGTGTACATACTATGATCAAAACAGAGTAATTACCATTTACATCTCCTTATCATTTCTTGGTTTGTAGTGTTTTTGACTGCTTCTCTTCTAGTTCTTCAGAAAATATGTAACATATATAGTCTCTATGTTGTGCTGTGGAATATTAGAAGTCTGTATTTTGATACCTATCACCCAGCTGGCCTCTGTTGTGAGTGGTAGTTTCTACAGGAGGACAGGATGGTCAAAGGAGCAGGTATGATCAGCAGTCATTCATGAGGCACCCCTGGAGACACACTGGGAAAGTCCTCCTGCTCCAGTCTCCTGCACCACTACGATGTTTCATGACATTTCATCTTTCAGTGCCTTTACATGGGCTTTAACTATGAATTGTCATCACCAACCGTGTATACAGATTAGGCAGGAAATTTCAGGGACTGGTGGACTTTAGATGATGTGACCTGAGATCAGGGAGACCAATGTAAAGCGAAACTAACAGTGGTGGGTGCAGGTAGCAGGAAGATAGTTATGGAGAGATCCAGAGAAGAGAGGAACATTGAGAACAACTGTATGTAGTTCACAGCAACTCCCATTCTTGGAGTGACTTAGGAGAAATAACGTCTCCTATACAAAGGACTGGGTTCTGGGAATCAAGGTGGTGGGCAATGTGCACATACCATCTAGCTTCTTTGGTGCAGTGTAAGTGTAACCAGGGGGCAAACTCAGGCTTGAGGCTGGGCCAGGGGGGTCTTATAGACTACCCACAAAGGAGCCTGTAGAGGGCTCAGATATGATCATTGCTTATGATAAAACAAAAAGGGTTTTTAATTTTTTATTTTTTTCTTTATTTATTATTTTTTATTTGTACTGTCTGCATATAGGTTGGTGCACCTGTGTCATGCAATGCCATGGAGGTCAGAAGAGGGTGTCGGATTCCCCTGGAACTGGAGTTAAAGACGGTTCTTAGCCACCATGTGGGTGCTGGGAATCGAACCCAGGTCCTATGCAAGAACAGTCAGTGCTCTTAACTGCTGAGCCATCTCTCCAGCCCCAGGAAAAGGTTTTAACAGTGTCATCCAAACATATCACAGAACCTTTACATCGGAAGCTTGGTTGGTACAGAGACAAAGACTTGAATCAGTGGATATAACTCTATCTCTGCTGCTTATAATCTTGTTGACTTTTGTCAGTTTTTTTACTCCATTGAATCTTAGTTTCTTTATGTGACATAAAGGAAAACAGTACATAATAAGTGAAAATAAACACTAAGTAAAAGAAAAGGAAAACAGATATTTTGAAGGGAGACAGGAGTACAAGCCAGCAAACATGTGAAAGTATGCAGCCTAGATTCCAAATACATGACAATTACTCTCCATATTAGCAGTAATTCATGTATTAGGGATGATTTTCATGATTTTGTTTCTTAGGAGCAGTCCTTTTTTATTCTGTCAATGAACAACTATGGGAGAGTAGAAGAAAGGAAGAAAAAATAACGTTGATCATCAGGTCTGAGTGGGAATCTAGTTGCAGTATCACTAATAGGTTCCCAGGTATACCATGGTAACATTTTAGCAACTGCTTGCATGTGCCCTAGTTAACAATTCACCATCTCTCCTTTCAGTGACTCTGTGAGCATGCCTCACAGGGTGTACCATTACTTCTGTGATTCTTGATGGCTATATATCTTCCTCACTGGGCTGTGTGCTCCACAAGGGCAGGGAATGTACACAGTGTGCTCACAGTGTAGAAAATAACCACAGAAGGACCTAGGGCAGAAAGCTCCAGGTTCAGAAAGAGGAACCTGAAAGAAAGGAAGTGTTGAGATCCTTTGAAAAAAATTTTTCTTTATCGTTTTGTCTTGAACTGTGGCACAGCATTAAGATTCACTTGAGAGCCTTGGAGATCTGTCCATGCCATAGCTTCTTTTTTTTCAGTTTACTTTTTATTGATGCTTGTGTATTTCATACATCATTTTTTCAGTTCAATTTAGACATATTTCCTTTTCCCTCCCCCCCACCCCACCCCAGTTCACGCATTTTTTCATACATGTCTTGCATCTTTTTCTCAGTCTTTTTAAAGTTTTTCTCTACAGAGGTTTATTGTTTGGGGCAGGATTTAATTTTATCAATCAGTTCTTTGACCCAGTCCTTATGTTGTTATTGTTCTCTCCCATTTGTATTGCTCCAAAATATGCCTATATAAGCATCATATATTTACCAGAATTATGTCCTCCAGGAATAAACTGTAGTTAATTCCAAAGTATGTTTAGGAATTCACATTTTTCCCTTTAATTTTATATTACTCTAAAATATGAATACATACCTTCCACTCATATATGGTAATTACAATTTCTGAAAATAAGTGGTAAGTTAAAATTCTAGGACCCATTAAAAGATTCACATTATAACAGCACAGTTGCCTTCAGATAAAAAGGAATATAACAATAATGTTGCTCGCTTGCATTTCAGCTGGGGGATTTGGTGTTAGTATCCATCTACAAATGAGGGAAATCATTCCCTGTTTGTTTTTTGGAGAATGTGTTACTTCACTTAATATAATATCTTCGAGTTCCATCCATTTACCTGCAAAGTTCATGATGTCATCTTTCTTTACCGCTGCATAGAACTCCATTGTGTAGACGTGCCACATTTTTGTTATCCACTCGTCAGTTGAGGGACATTTGGGTTGGGTCCAGCACTTTGCTATTGTGAAGAGAGCTGCAATAAACAGATGTGCATGTATATCTGTGACAGGATGAGTCTTGTGGGTATATACCCAGGAGTGGTATGGCTGGGTCAGGTGGTAGGCTCATTTTGTGTCTTTTGAGAGTTCTCCACACTGCTTTCTATAGTGGTTGTATGAGTTTTCATTCCCACCAGCAGTGGATGAGTATTCCCCTTTCCCCACAACCTCTCCAGCATTTGGTGTCTTTTGTTTTCTTGATCTTGGCTAGACTTGTCAGAGTTAGATGATATCTTAGACTGGTTTTATTTGCATTTCCTTAATTATTAACGATGTTGAACACTTTTTAAGATGTTTCTTAGCCATCTTTACTTCCTCATTGGTGAAGCCACAGCTTCTTAAACTATGGGTTATCACCCTGTATGAGGTTGTGTAAATGGATGTAGGGGTTGCCAACGACTTGAAAACAACAAAACCTTCCAAACATACAACCACCAAAAATTAATTCAAAATCAATGTGTAATGAATCTGAGGCATTTCTGACAGCACCGGCAGTTGTTTGTTCAGAACATATATGTTCCCTTTTCACTGTGCAATGCCAACAAATACTGCCGAAACATCTTGGCTCAGGTTCAAGACCATTGTATATTGTCAATTCCAATGTTTTTACTATACATACACAGTTTAATGCCCTTATAGAAACAATGGTTTGGAGCTGGAGAGATGGCTCAGCAGTTAAAAGCACCGACTGCTCCTGCATAGGACCCGGCTTCAATTCCCAGCACCCACATGGCTGCTAAGAACTGTCTTTAACTCCAGTTCCAGGGGAATCCAATACCCTCTTCTGACCTCCTCGGCATTGCATGACACGGGTGCACCAACCTACATGCAGACAGTACCCTCATACACATAAAATAATAAATAATTTTTAAAAAGTTAAAAAAGAAACAATGGTTTAATTATGGAAAACAGGGTTTTAATATTGTCCTACCATCACTCCTCAGCATGTATTAAATTAATATAACTTTTCTATTATATTGCATTAGAATATTTGATTTTAAATGTTGCCATTTGAGTTGGTGATCAGAGGGTTTTTTTGGTTTTTCATGGTTTTGTTTGTCTGTTTATTTGGGTGGTTGGTTGGTTGTTTTTGTCCTTTTAAGACAAGGTCTCCCTGTATCCCCAGCTGGTCTGAACTCAATATGTACACCATGTGGACCTTGAACTCACAGAGATCCACCTCCCTCTGCCTTCTGACTAAAGGCATAAGCCACCACATCCAGCTTTGGGGTTTTGTTTTTAATGCAGTGAATTTTGGCTTGAGATTGAGGCAGAATTTCCAATTTCTTTTTTCTTTTTAGTAAAATATTTTATTATTTTTATTTTACATGTATGAGTGTATTGCTTGCATGTGTATTAGTACACCCATATCATGAAATGCCCATGGAGTCAGAAGAAGGCTTCAGATTCCCCTGGAACTGGAGTTACAGATGGTTAAGCCACCATATGGGAGCTTGAAATTGAACCTGGGTCCTCTGCAAGAGCAGCTGGTGCTCTTAACCACTGAGCCATCTCTCCAGCCCAAATGTCCAATAGTTTCTAATATGACCCTAAACATACATCTAACATTTTGCATATATATATATATGCAAAATGAGCTTTTTGGTATCAATGATTATAAAATACAAAAAGTGATCAAATCTGAAAAACCTTGAAGAGGATATATGTCCTACAGTATCAGGTGTTTAGCCAAAATTTGATTCTTGACATAAAAGTCGACAAGCACATCCATCTCATTATTGCATTTTTTCATGTTTAATAAGTGGTAACATTTTAAGTATGCCCAATAATTGAAAATGAATTGGGGAGGCTTTATTACCAATGAATATTTGACTTGTATATGTATTTGTGTAACAATATGTAAAAATTTCTTGGGTAAAATGGAGTCGTGTAGAAATTCTGATCTACACCTTGGGCTCAATTTCCTTTCTGGAAGTCTTAACTTCATTATAAAATATCAACCACTAGGGGGCTGGAGAGATGGCTCGGTGGTTAAAAGCACTGACTGCTCTTGCAGAGGACCAGGGTTCAATTCCCAGCACCTATATGGTGGCTAAGAATCTGGCTAAGGCCAGGCATGGTGGTGCACTTAATCCCAGAACTTGGGAGGCAGAGGCAGGCAGATCTCTGTAAATTCAAGGCCAGCCTGGTCTACATAGCAAGTTCCAGGCCAGCTGGGACTAAAGGGAGAACCTGTCTCAAAAAAGAAAGAACTAGAGGGAGACAATGACAAACTCCAGAAGGAAGTGGAAACAATGAAAAGATCCAGGCTGAAATAAAAAAAGAAACACCAGCGAAGCAAGGAGCTATAAGAAGAGAATGACAAGCTCCAAAAGGAAGTGTTAACACAAAAGAAATCACAGGATAAAATGAAAAATGAGATTGAACACTTATCCAATCAACAGGAAAGAATGGGAGAAAGCCTCTGAAGCAGAATGGATGAAGCAGAAAAAAGAATATCAGACCTGGATGATAACATGGAACAACTAGAATGCTTAAGTAAACATTATGAAAAATTCTAAAAAGCACAAGAGTGGAAAAACCAGGAAATATGGGACACTATGAAAAGACCAAACCTCTGCATCATAGGGATAGAGGAAAGAGAAGAATCCAAAGACAATGGTATTGATAAAATTTTCAACAGGATAATAAAAGAAAATTTCCCCAAACTGAAAAAAGACAAACCCATACAAATACAAGAAGCACATAGAACACCAAAAAGACAAGACCAGAAAAAAAATCCCCATGCCATATCATAGTTAAAACACTAGATGCTCAAAACAAAGACAAAATACTGAAGGCCACAAGAGAAAAACAGCAAGTTACATATAAGGGGAAACTTATCAGAATTATAGCTGACTTCTCAGTGGAAGCTGAAAGCCAGAAGAACATAGACCAAAGTATTCCCAGTGCTAAATGACTTTAGATGCCAACCCAGATTACAATAACCAGAAAAATGTTGATTATAGTTGAAGGAGAAAGAAAAATATTTCATGACATAATAAACAAGATGGAAGAATGCATGTCAAGAAAACCAACACTTCAGAAAATACTCAAAGCAAGTCAAAGAACAGAAAGGAGCAACTATCCCCAAGCAACTAAAGAGAGAAATTAATAAAAGCATAACAGTAGAAATACAAACCTAGACCAAGAATGCAATAAAAAATAAGGTGAAAGGAAGCAACACACATCTCTCAATAATAACCTTAATAATTAATGGTCTAAACTCCCCAATCAAAAGACATAGACTGGGAGAATGGATTAGGAAACAGAATCTATCTATATGTTGTCTACAAGAAACCCATCTCACCCTCAAGGATAGACACAAACTTAAAGTGAAAGGATGGAAAAAAATATTCCAAGCAAATGGTACCAAAAAGCAAGCAGGAGTTGCTATTCTAATATCAGACAAAATAGACCTCAGAGTAAAGTCAATCAGAAGAGATAAAGAGGGCCGTTACATCCTTATCAAAGGAACAATTAACCATGAAGATTTCACAATCCTAAAGGTTTATTCACCAAACTCAAGTGCACCAAACTTGTAAACACAATTCTGTAGGACCACAAGACACAGATTAATCCCAGCACACTAATAGTGGGGGACTTCAACGCCCCACTGAGCCCTTTGGATAGGTCAACTGAACAAAAAATAAACAGAGAGACATCAAAACTGAACAATACAATACACCAAATGGACCTTACAGACATCTACCAAATATTCCACCCAAACACCAGAGAATGTGTTTTCTACTCAGCACCCCACAGAACATTCCCCAAAATTGACCACATACTGGAACACAAAAGAAACCTCAACAAATACAAAAGGATTGAAATTATTTCATGCATTCTATCAGACCACAGTGCAATAAAACTCAATATCAATACCAAAATAATCCCTATCTACGAGAACACATGGAGACTAAACAACACACTCGTGAATAATGAATGGGTCAGGAAAGAAATAAAGAACAAAATAAAAGTATTCCTAGAACTAAGCAAAAAATAAAATACAACACAACAAAACCTGTGAGATATTTTAAAAGCAGTCTTAAGAGGGAAATTTATAGCCCTAAGTACCCACATTAAAAAAAAAAAAAACAAAGGGAATGACTAAACAATCTAAGAATGAAGCTAAAAACACCTGAGAGATAACAACAGATGAAACCTAAACCCAAAAGACAGGAAGAAATAACAAAAACCAGAGCAGAAATCAACAAAATAGAAACAAAGAATACAATACAATGAATTAATGAATCCAAAAGATGGTTTTTTGAAAGGATAAACAAGATAGACAGACCTCTACCCCAGTTAACCAAAAGAAAGAAAAACTAACTCGAAATCAATAGTATTTGTGATGAAAAGGGAAACATCATGACAGATAAAGAAAAAATCCATACAATCATATGAGAATACATCAAAAACCTATATTCTACTAAGTTTGAAAACCTAAGAGAAATGGATGACTATCTGAAATCCTAGAAATGAGCAAAGCTTAACCAAGAAGAGACTGACAGTTTAAACAGACTCATAATATTTGAGGAAGTTGAAAATGTAATTTAAAAAATCCTAACTAAAAAAAAAATGCCCAGGTCCAGATGGTTTCACAGCAGAATTCTATAAAACTTTTAAAGAGGTCTTACAACCATTATTACTCAAACTGTTCAGCAGGATACAAACAGAAGGAAATCTCCCAAATTCTTTCTATGAAACCAGCATCCCTCTAATACCAAAACCAGGCAAAGACACAACCAAAAAAGAAAACTATAGACCCATTTCATTAATGAATATAGATGCAAAAATTCTCAACAAAATACTTGCAAATCACATACAGTCCCACATCAAAAAGATCATCCATCTTGACCAAGTTGGATTCATACCAGAAATGCAAGGATGGTTCAACATATGTAAATCAATAAATATCATAAAACACATAAATGGAGTGAAAGACAAAAACCACATGATCATCACAATAGGAGCAGAAAAGGCCTTTGACAAGATTCAAGATCCCTTCATGTTTAAAGTTCTGGAGGGGATTGGACTGAAGGGAACATTCCTCAACATAATCAAAGCCATATACAATAAACCCACTACCAAAATCATCCTAAATGGAGAAAAATTAGAAGCATTCCCCTTAAAGGTGGGAACCCAGCAAGGCTGCCCCCTGTCACCACTCCTCTTCAATAAAGTGCTTGAAATGCTTGCTAGGACAATAAGGCAAGAAAAGGAAATTAAAAGAGTACTAATTGGGAAAGAGGAAGTCAAACTATCCCTTTTTGCAGTTGATATGATAGTTTACCTAAGGGATGCTAAAATCTCCACCAGAAAAAATGTCTAGAAATGATTAAGAGTTTCAGTAAAGTTGGTGGGATACAAAATTATCCCAGAAAATTCAATAGCCTTCTTTACACCAAGAACAAGCAACTGGAGAAGGACTATAAGGAGACCTTCCAACTCACAATACCTCAAAAATAAAATAAAATAATAAAATAAAATACCTAGGAACAAACCTAACCAAAGACACCAAAGAGCTCTAAAAAAATTTTAAACCCTTGAAGAAGGAGACTGAAGATGACATCAAAAGACAGAAAGACCTCCCATGCCCATGAATTAAAAAAATTAATATAGTAAAAATGTCCATTCTCCCCAAATTAATAGACGGATTTAATGGGATGCCGATTAAAATCTCCATAAGTTTCTTCACAGACTTGGAAAAAAATCCTTAAATTCATATGGAAAAACAAAAGACCCCAAATAGCTAAAACAACCCTGAGAGAAAAGTGCAATACAGGGGGAACACTTTACTCAAACTATATTATAGGGCTATAGTCATAAAGACAGCCTGGTACTGACACAAAGACAGACCTGTTGACCAATGGAACAAAATTGAAGATCCAAACTTGAGCTTATACAATTTCAACCACCTCATATTTGACAAAGGGGCCAAAAAGACTCAATGGAGGAAAGATAGCATCTTCAGCAAATGGGGTTGGCAAAACTGGATCACCATTTGTAGAAGAACAAAATTAAACCACTAACTCTTACCCTGTACAAAAATCAACTCCAAATAGATCAAAGACCTCAACATGAAACCAAAATTCTGAAAGTGATAGAAGAAAATGTTGGCAGCAACCTACAAGACATAGCTGTAGGAAAAGACTTTCTAAATCAAACAGCAGCTGCACAGGAAATAAGGACAACAGTTGACAAGTGGACCTCATCAAACTCAAAAGCTTTTGTACAGCTAAAGAAACAATCAAGGAGGTGAAGAGAAAAACAACAGAGTGGGAGGAAACCTTCATCAGTGATATATCTGACAGAGCACCAACATCCAGAATATATAAACTGTTCAAAAACAAAGATGTAAGAAAATAACCCACTCAAAAGATAAAGACTTCACCAGTGAGGAAGTAAAGATGGCTAAGAAACATCTTAAAAAGTGTTCAACAGTTGGGGGATCGCCCAAGACCACCTGAAGCACAGGTAGGAGATGGGTGTTTCTCAGCCAGGCAGATTGCTTGATTTGATTTGATTTCGTTGTCTTTGGCCCAAGTGGTTTGTGTAGCTGTGGGGGCGGAGTTGTCTTCCCAACTGATATAAAAGGTGGGTTTGTGTGAGTCTTGAGATCGGGGATTTCCCAAGACCACCTGAAGCACAGGGCACGGGATAAACAGCAACCCCCCCCCAACTGGGATTGTCGAAGGAGTGTCCAACTGGATTCTTTGTTTTTGTTTTTTTGTTTTTTTTTTATTTATTTTTTTATTATTTATCTTTGTATGTGTATGAATGTACTGTCTGCATGCAGGTCTGTGCACCCGTGTCGTGCAATGCCACGGAGGTCAGAAGAGGGTCTCGGATTCCCCTGGAACTGGAGTTCTCCTGGAATTGGAGTTACAGACGGTTCTTAGCCGCCATGTGGGTGCTGGGGATCGAACCCGGGTCCTCTGCAAGAGCGTCGGTGCTCTTAACCGCTAGGCTATCTCTCCAGTCCCCCAACTGGATTCTTTGGAGAACCTTCAGAACAGAAAGGGAAGCATGAGTTAGACTTCCAATAGAAAGCCAAAGCTATAGACGAGTCAAACTCCATAAAGCAAGGAGAAATAGGAAGAAAACAAATCATATCAACACAATGAGGCATCTGAAGGAGGCAAGCTGAAAGCAAGCCTTCAAGTACAGGCATGGGATCCACATTGGAATACAGGCAAAGAGAAACGCATGTGCCCTGGGACATGAAGAAGAGGACAACAGTGAAGGTGCAGGATAATTCCACCACCAGCTCTAATAACCCCCTTTGTGGAAGTTGTTACATGTGGGATCCCCCTGAGGGTGGACAGGACACACGATATTAGAAGTACAATTGTGAAAACTTAAAGAAGTTCCAGGAGTATAAAAGCAAAATCAAAGAATTAAGAAAGAGAAATGAAAAATCAAAGGACCTAGAAAGAATGATCAAACTCCGGAAGGAAGTGAAAGGATTCCCTATGCTGAAAAAGATAAGGAAACGCCAGAGGCAAGCAAAAGCTAACAAGAAGAGATTGAGAGTCCAAAAGGAGTGGAAAATACTAAAGAATCAGAGATTAAATGGAAAAAGCGAAATCAAACACTCATCCAATCAAGAGGAAAGAATGGAAAAAGCCTCAGAGCAGGAATGGAAAAAGCAGAACAAGAATATCAGACCTGGAAGAATACACAGAACAACTAAAAAAACCTCAAGTAAAGTTATGACAAAATTCAAAATACTACAAAGTGGAACAACCAGGAACTGTGGATACTATGAAAAGATCAAACCTCCCACATCATAGGAATAGAGGAAGGAAGAATCCTAAGAGAATGGTTTTGATCAAGATCTTCACAGAAATAGATGAAAATTCCCAAACTAAAAAAGACCAACTCAATACAAATAACAAGAAGCAACATTAGACTCCAAAAGACAAGATCAGAAAAAGAATACTCCACCCATATCACAGTTAAAATGCTAGACACCCAAAACAAAGACTAATTTTAAAGCACAAGAAAAAACAAAAAAGTGACCTATAAGGGGGAAACCTTTCAGAATTACAACTGGATTTTTCTTCCAAAAAATGCAATATGAAAGCAGAAGGAACATGGAGCAAAACATCCAGTGGTTAAAGGGACTAGATGCCAACAGCTTAATATACCAGCAAAATGTTGATTATAGTTGAAGGAGAGAAAAAAATCTCCCATGAAATAAAAGATGAAAGAATACATGTCCAGGGGCTGGAGAGATGGCCTAGCAGTTAAGAGCAACGACCGCTCTTACAGAGGACGCCGGTTCGAATCCCCAGCACCTACATAGCAGTGCTTGAGAACCGTCTGAAAACCCCAATTCCAGGAAACTCCAGTTCAGGGATCCCAATACCTCTTCTGACCTCGGCGACATTGTGCGGACATGGGGGCACAAACCTACATGCGGAGATACATTAATACAATACAGAAATAAAAAAAAATTAAAATAAAGAATACATGTCCGGAAAAAACCAATCTCAGAGAATTACATTGAAGAATTCAAAGGACAAAAGAAGGAGCAACCATCCTCAGGCACCTAGAAAGAGGAAATCAATAAAAGCATAACAACTGCAGAAGTAGGGAAATCCAAACCAAAACCACAAATGGATAATAAGGTGAAAGCGAAGCAACACAAACCTATCGGTTACAACCTTAAATATTAATAGACTAAAATTCGCCCAATAAAAGACATAGACTGGGAGATTGGTTAGGAAACAAAACCATCGATTTGCTGTCTACAAGAAATGCATGTTACCTTCAAAGGACAGGCACCACACTAAAGTGAAAGGATGGAAAAAAAATATTCCACATGTTACCAAAAGAGAAGCAGTGTTGCTATTTAATATGAGACAAAATAGAACTCAGAGTAAAATCAATCAGAAAAGACAAAAGAACGCATTACTTTTTTTCAAAGGAACAATTTACCAAGAAGATATCACAATCAATAATATGTACATACCAAACTCTGGTGAACCAAAATTTATAAAGGCAATTCTCCAGGACCACAAGGCACATATTAAACCCAGTACACTCTTAGTAGGGACCTCAATACCCCACTGAGCGCTTTGGACAGGCAACAGGACAAATAATAAAGGGAGAAACATCTGAACTGACGATATGTACAGCAAGGACGTCTCCAAACATCTACTGACATTCCACCCAAATACCAGAGAATACACTTTCTACTCAGGCACGCCATGGAACATTCTCCAAATCGACCACATAAGGACACAGAAAAGAACTCCACAAATACAAAAGATTTGAAATAAATTTCATGCATTCTATCAACACAGGCAATAAAGCAATATCAACACCAGAAAAGCCCCTACTATCTACAGAACACATGACACTAAAAAACACACTCTTGAATAATAAATGGGTTCAAGAAGAGATAAAAAAGAAATAAAGCATTCCTGAACGATGAAAATGATAATACAATACAGCAAAAACTATGGGATACTTAAAGTAGTCCTAAGAGAGAAGTTAATAGCCCTGGGTGCCTACATTAGAAAAAACAGAAAGAGCACAAGTGGAACAATCTAACACTGCAGATTAAAACACTTGAAAGGGCAACAACATATGAACCCTAAACACAACAGACAGAAGAAAATAACAAAATCAGAGCAGAAATCAATGAAATAGAAACAAAGAAAAACAAGCAAAAAAAATCAATGAATCAAGAAGTTGGTCTTGTTTGAAAGAATAACAAGATAGACAGACTCTAGGCCCAGTTAAACCAAAAGAAAGAAGGAAACAACGGCAATCAATCATCCATATGAAAGGGAAATATCACAACGGAAATTGAAAAGATCCAGAAAATTCATACAGAAATACTTCAAAAACCTGATACTTCTACCAAGTTGAAAACCTAGAAGAAATAAAATAATTTCTAAAAAAAAAAAAAAAAAAAAAGCTCAACCAAGAAGAGACGACAGCTTAGACAAACCCATAATACATGAAGAAATGGAAGATGTAATGAGAAACCTCCCAACTAAAAAGAAGCTCAGGCCCAGATGTTTCATGGCAGAATCTATAAAACATTTGAAAAAGATCAACCATTATTACTCAAATTGGTTTAGAAGGATACAAACACAGGAAATGCTTCCCAAATTCCTTCTATGAAGCCAGCTCACTCTAATACCAAAGCCAGGCAAAATACAACCAAAAAGGGGAACTATAGAACCCATCTCATTATTGAACACAGATGCAAAAACTTCTAAACAAATGCTTGCAAACTTACATACAGACCCACATCAATAAGATCATCATCATGACCCAAGTTGGATTCATACCAGAAATGCAGAGATGGTTCAAAATACAAAAATCCAAAAATTATCATCAAGCATATAAATGGACTGAAAGACAAAAACCACACATCATTCAGTGACACAGAAAAAGCCTTTGACCAAAATCAGCACCCTTCATGCTTAAAGTCTAATGGAATTGGATTGTAGAGATGATTCCTCAAGTAATCAAAGCCATATACAGGAAATCCACAGCCATTATCATTCCTAAATGGGGAAATGACGAAGCATTCCCTTTAAGGTAGGAACTCTGAAAGGCTGCCCCTGTCACAACTCCTCTTCAAGATAGTGCTTGAAACCCTGCTAGGGCAATAAGGCAGAAAAGGAATTTAAGGCAGTACTAATTGGAAAAAAGAGAAGTCAAAGCTAACCTTTTTGATGATGATATTATTGTTTACTTAAGAGATGCCAAAAACACCACCAGAAACTCCTAGAAATGATTGAGCTCAGTAATGTGGCTGGTTACAAAATTAACTAGAAAAAAGCAGTAGCCCTTCTTTACATCAACATCGATAAGCAACTGAAGAAGGAATTCCAGAGGACCTTCCCACTCACAATAGCCTCAAAACAATAAAATACCTAGGAACAAACCTAACTAGATACCAAAGATATCATCTACAACAAAATTTTAAACCATTGAAGAAAGAAATTGAAGAATACAGCAGAAGATGGAAAACCCTCCCATGCTATGATTGGGAAAATTATTTTGTAAAAATGTCCATTCTGCCTAAACTCTTGCATAATTTAATGAAATCCAATTTAAAATACCCAAGAGTTTCTCACAAGCTTGGAAATAAAAAGTCCTTATTTCATTGGTAAAAACAAAAAGACCCCGGATAGCCAAACAACCTGAGTGAAAAAGCAATACAGGTGGGATCTCCATACCAGACTTTCAAACCATACTACAGGGCTATGTCATAAAAACAGCTTGGTACTGGCACAAAAATGGAAAAAACTGAGATCCAAACTCTGCGCACGTACAATTTCAGCCAGTCATATTTGACAAGGGACCAAGAAGACACAATGGAGAAAAGCATCTTCGAGTAACTTGGTGTTGGCAAAAACGGATCACCACTTGTAGAAGAATGAAATTAAACCCCTACCTCTCACCCTTACAAAAGTCAACTCCAATGGGATAAGATCTTAAACCTGAATTCCAACTCTGAAGGCAATAGAAAAAAGGCGCAGACTACAAGACATAGTTGCAGGAAAAGACTTCCTAATCAGACAGCAGCTGCGCAGAATTAAGGTCAACAATGACAAATGGGAATCCTCATTAAACTCAAAAGCTTCTGTACATCAAAAGAAACAATCAAGGAAGTGAAGAGAAATCCAACAGAGTGGAAGGAAACCTTCACTGCAGAAACATCTGACAAAGCATTGATTTCCAGAATATATAAACTACTCAAAAAACAAAGAAGAAAGAAAACAAATGACCCACTCAATAGATGGAGCAAAGAGCTGAACAGAGACTTCACAAGTGAGAAATTAGAGATGGCTGAAAAACATCTTAAGAAGTGTTCATCATTGCTAATAATTAAGGAAATGCAAATCAAAACCACTTTAAGATATCATCTTACTCCAATAAGACTGGCTAGGATCAAGAAAACAAATGATACCAAGTGCTGGAGAGGTTGTGGGGAGAGAGGAACACTCATCCACTGCTGGTGGGAATGTAAATTCATACAGCCACTATGGAAAGCAGTGTGAAGAACCCTTGGAAGACTTGGAATGAACTTGCCACCTGACCCAGCCATACCACCCCTGGGCATGTACCCACAAGACTCATCTTACCACAGAGATACATGTACAACCATGTTTATTGCAGCTCTCTTCACAATAGCAAGAAGCTGGAACCAACCCAAGTGCCCCTCAACTGATGAGTGGATAGAGAAAATGTGGTACATCTATACAATGGAGTTCTATGCAGTGGTAAAGAAAGATGACCTCATGAGATTTGCAGGTAAATGGCTGGAGCTAGAAGATATCATGCTGAGAGAAGTAACACAGTCTCAGAAAAACAAACGAAGAATGGTATCCCTCATCTGTGGGTGCTAGCACCAATTACCTAATTGCATGGCAAACTGAGCAAAGTCAATGTGATCTGAAAACAACTGTGTTCTTATATTGTGAATCCCTTAAAATATAATAAATTAGAAAAAAGAAAAAAAGTGTTCAACTTCATTAATAATTAAGGAAATGCAAATTAAGACCACTCTAAGATATCATCTCACTCCAACAAGACTGGATAAGATCAAGAAAACAAAAGACACCAAATGCTGGAGAGGTTGTTGGGAAAGGGGAACACTCATCCACTACTGGTGGTAATGTAAACTCACTCAAACATTATAGAAAGCAGTGTGGAGAACCCTAAAAGACTCAAAATGAGCTTACCACCTGACCTAGTCATACCATTCCTGGGTATATACCCACAAGACTCATCCTACTGCAAAGATACATGCACATCTGTTTATTGCAGTTCTCTTCACAATAGCAAAGTGCTGGAACCAACCCAAATGCCCCTCAACTGACAAGTGGATAATGAAAATATGGTACATCTACACAATGGAGCTCAGTGCATTGGTAAAGATTACATCTAAAGGGAGGCGGATCTTTGTGAGTTCCAGGCCAGCCTGGTCTACATATTGAGTTCCCGGGCAGCTGGAGCTACAGGGAGACCCTGTCTCAAAAAGACCCCCCCCCCAAAAAAGAAAGATATCATCATTTACTTTGCAGGTAAATGGGTGGCACTCAAAGCCATTATGCTAAGTGAAGTAAGACAGTCCCAGAAAGAAAAAAAAGGCAAATGGTTTCCCTGATTTGTAGATGCAAACACCAAATCCCCAGTTGAAAGGCAAGCTGAGCAACATTAATATTATATTTCTATGTATCTGACAGCGATTGTGCTATTATAATGTGAATCCCTTAATGAGCTCTAGAATTAGCTTACCACTTATTTTCAGACTTTGTTATTGAAGTCAATATGTGGATGGTATCTATTCATATTTTAGAGTAATTTAAAATTAAAGGGAAAATGTGAATTCCTAAACATATTTTGGAATTAACATAGTTTATTTTCAGAGGTCATAATTTTTGAATGTATGTGACATTTATATAGGCATATTTTGGAGCAATACAAATGGGAGGGAACAACGACATAAGGACTGGGTCAAAGAAGTAACTGAAACAATTAACTTCTGCCCTGAACAATAAACCTCTGCAGAGAAAAACTTTAAAAATACTGAGAAAAAGTTGCAAGACATGGATGTCAAGAGTGCATGAACTGGGGTGGGGTGGGGGACATGGAAAGGGGAAGGTGTCTAAATTGGACTGAGAAATTATGTTTGGAACATACAAAACATCAATAAAAATATTTTATTAAAAAATAAAATATAAATAAAATTTAAAAACTGGAAAATTATTACCCAGCATCAGATGTCTGGATTTCCCCTTTATGGAACTATTTCTTCATTGATTTCTTTTTTGATTGTTAGTAAAGTTTAAGGTGTAAATTACAGCTTTGGCTCACTGCAGATTGTTAGTAGAAATTGCAGGAATACACTGATGTTTCAGAAACAAGCGAAGAAAGTCCTGACTTTCAAGGGGTTTTACAAATGACACACTCCTCATTTTTAGTAAAGAAACAATCTCCTTGTCTTTCTTTCTTCATTACTAAAACTTTTAGGAGAGGAAAGTGAGTACAGAATCATATATCCCAAGTTGCACTGAAAGATTTCAGTAAGCATGAGCTCCTGACTTATTTTGCTTTTTCTTTTTTTTTTCTTAATTTTTTTATTGAAATTTTGCTCATTTCATACAACATTCCTTAATCAAATTTAGACCCATTTCCCCTTCCTTCCATGTCCTGCACCCCACCAGAGCTTGTGCATTCTGCCATATATGTCTTGCATCTTTTTCTCAGTATTTTTAAATTTTTCGATGCAGCAGTTTACTATTTGGGGCAGAAGTTTACTGTTTCAGTCAGTTCTTTGAACAAGTCTTTTGTCGTTTTGTTCCCTTTAATTTTATATTACTCCAAATTATACATGTATACACTCCACACATAGACCAAAATTATGACATCTGAAAATAAACTATAGATTAATTCCAACATGTTTAGGGATTCACCTTTTAACAGTAGAGTTGCATTCAGGTAAAAAGAAATATTACTTTACATTCCTAAATTACATAGCAAATTGACATATGTTTTAATGTATTTTTATAGTAGCATCAGGTATTATATTTACTAAAGAAAAAAAAATCACCCAGTTTGCCTTACAAATAAGGGTTTGGTGCTAGGATCCACAAATGAGGGACCCCATATGTCATTTGTTTTCCTGAGACAGTGTTACTTCACTTGGCATAACAGCTTCTAGTTCCATCCATTTACCTTCAAATTTCATGATGTCTATCTTTACTACTGTGTAGAACTCCATTGTATAGATGTGCCACATTTTCTTTATCCACTCATCAGTTGAGGGACACCTGGGTTGCTTCCAGCTCTTCACCATTGTGAAGAAAGCTACAAATAAACATGGTTGTGCATGTATCTATGCAATGGGATGAGTCTTGTGGGTATATGCTCAGGAGTGGTATGACTGGGTCAGGTGGTAGGTACATTTTGAGTCTTTTAAGAGTTCTCCATACTGCTTTCCGTGAGGGTTGCATGAGTTTGCAATCCCATCATCAGGGTTAGGTTATTCTACACTCATTCATTATGAATCTCCACCATGAGCTGATGATGTAAAAGCTATGATTAACTTTTCCAGAATGAGTAAACTGAGAATCAAGATGTGTGACCCTCATGTGGCAAATTACTGGGCCTGGAATGCAAAGCACCTGACTTCCATGTCAGAATGCATGCGTGGCCACCAGCTTCCCACACCACAATGATGATGAGCAGTGCGCGTGCCCAGTACAGCTCTCTCAGGAGCTCTCTTCTCCCTGGCTGCATCTGCACTGAAGTCAGTTTGATTCTTTCCAGTGTGTGTAACAGATGTGACCAGACTCTTGAGCATTGTCAGGCTAGTCACTCAGGCTAGCACCATAAATTTGTACTTAGATCCTTAACAGCTGGATGTATACCTGGCATTGATCATTGCAAACTACCAATAAAATTATCACAGCTATTTGAAAAATGTGATCTCATTATCCTTTCTCTATCTGGCAGATGTACTTTTAAACTCAGTCACTAAAACTTAGTGTCACAAAATTGTACTCAGATCCAGTTCAGGATCTGAGTTCACTTTCATGAATATGATTTCTATTTTCTCTTTATTATGATTTGTGAAATTTGACTAATGTAAATTATTACTATAATTATCACAACCATTTGAATGATGTGGTTTTCCTAGCCGGTCTGTATCAATGTGTTTTGGAAAATATCATTCTAGGTAATTCTTATGGTAGCCTCATAAAGGAGATTGACACAAATGCCTTCATTAAAAGGACAAAGAAAACATGGTAACCAGCTGTGCCTGAATCATAGAATTTTAGAACTGAAATCATTCAAAATAAAGATTCTTGGTCTCCTCATCCATATTATATTCCATCTTCTAACCTGCTATGTGCCAGGTGCCATGCTAACCCCTGAGGATAAAACAAAACTGACATGAAAGTGGAGTAACTGACCTAAGTTGGCAGATGGGAACGTGGTTGACCTCAGAACCAATATTCTGCTTCCAGACCAGACTTAGCTACCACAGAAACATAGGAAACCTGTGGGTTTCTCTTGTCTGAAAGCTACTCTGGCCCACCAAACCTGCTCTGTGTCCTCTAGCTTAATAGGCAAACTGATCACTCATAACATGCACGACAGTGGCTTTCCTCTCCAGTCATATATTTAAAGGGTGAGGAAAGGTGCCTGACATGTTTCTATATAGCAAGATAAAAGAGAAAATGCAAACTCCAGATCATGACAGATTTCTTGCCATCAAGGTAGCACACACTAGTAATCCCAGCTGAGGCAAGAGTATTACAAGCTGAAGGCTAGCCTGGGCTATATAACAAACCCAAGGAAAGAGCCTATCTCCAAAAAATAGACTCAGTTGTTAGCCTCGTAAGACTCATTTTACCTTCATCATTCTTTGTTTATTTAATTATAGAGCAGAAATATAAACACTGGAACTTGGAAACTGAGGCAGAAGGATTGCAAATTAAGGCTACTTGGACTACAGAATAAATTCAAGGGGGGAACCTGTCTCAAAATAAGATGTTAGTATATTGGTCACTTTTGCTGTGATAGAACCACGGTGACCAAGGGAACTTATAAAAGAGTTTGTTTTAGCTTATGGTTGACGATTCCAGGGAAATTCGAGTCCATCATGGTGGGGAGGTATGGTGTCAGCAGGTGGCCAAGCAGAAGCAAAGCAGAGGTTCACATCTTCAAGCAGGCACAGGAAGCAGAGGGCAACTAGAGATTGGCAAGGCTTTTTGAACTATCTAAGCCCACCCCCAGTGATGTTTCCTCCAGCATGGCCACACCTTACAAGACCTCCTAAAAGAGCACCATCAAATGGGGACAAAATGTCCAAATACTTGGAGGCTGGGGGGGGGGGGTGGCATTGTCATTCAAACCACCACAGTTGATTAGCCTAGTGACACTCATTTAACTTCATAGTACTTAATTTCTTTAGGTATGTAAATAAAATATGAATATTGACACTGAAGAAGTTAAGGCAGGAAAATTGCAAATTTGAGGCCAGCCTGGTCTATATACTAAGAATCTTTTTTAAAAAAGCTGATATTACTGAGGAAAGGTGACTGCTTTCAGACTGTCGAACTAGTAGTACAGGCTCATAGACAAAGGGCCTTCTGAAGCGTGGGCCAGGTTTCAATATAAAAGATGAAAAATGACTGTCTCTTCTACCAACTGTTTCCTTCCCTCCTTGAGAGACAAGGTCTTATGTAGCACAAGCTGGCCTACAATTCACTCTGTAGGTGATGATGACCTTTCTAATTCTCCTGCCTCTTCTTCCCAAGTGCTAAGGTTACAGGTAAATGCCACCACACCTAGTACCATCTTAACTTTCGACTAACAGTGAAAAGTACCCACTATCATAGGTGTGATGCCAGCCAGCCCTGCTCTGCCCACCACTTTAAACAGCAACTGGATGAAGAGATTTCAGAAAGCCTACAGCAAATCACCCAGACTCACCATCTTACACCACTACAGCTGTAACTGGTCATTTGTTCTTTTCTCTTTTTCTCAGTGCTAAGAGCAAAATCCATGGCCTTATGCTGGAACTATAAATTCTGGACTTATGATACTAGAAGTAGTTATTTCTTAGTGAAAAATTGGCTTTAAAAGAGCATGTTTTATTAGGATTTGGCACTACTGGAGCAGAAACTCAAAGCTGATTCCTACTTTGGAAGATATTCTACTTTCATCTTTCTTTCTTTCTTTCTTTCTTTCTTTTGGGTTTTTTAAGGGGGAAAGTTAAGGGAAATAAAAATTCCCCAAAGAACCTTTGATAAATATAAATGAAAGCTCCCTGATCCTGTCAGTTTCAAGACAAATTCTTCCTTGGGGAAAACCTCCACGTCTTTAAGCAAACTCTTCCACTGAAAAAAGCACTCCTCCCCCTTGCTAAATCACTTTAAAAATCTGACTGAATATGACAAATGATATATGATATATAGCAACTGTCTTACTTTTAAAAAAAAAGTAAATATAAGATGTGGGGATTCCATACTTTCTAATTAGGGTTATTTACAGATCTTGTGCTTTCTTGCCTGGATAAAGGCAGCTTAAACCAAAAGAACTTCAGGAAGCCCAGTTGGATAGTTGAATTTCTATTGGAAGGTTTTTTTTTTCCCTTTCTCTCTCTTCCTTTCTTTCTTTCTTTCTTTCTTTCTTTCTTTTCTTCCTTCTTTCCTTCTTTCCTTCTTTCTTTCTTTCTTTCCTTTTTCTAAAACCTGGTGTTGGCACTAAATCTCTAAGATATGGGAGGGTTATTTGAAAGATTATCTACTTTGGGTAGTGTGGGATCTAGAGACTCAAGGTTAATCCATATTCTCTGGGGATTGACCCGGAGACAGCCAGTGCTTCCATAAACATCGCCACTGCTGTCTCAAGCAAAGTCATGACATGCTTTCCTTTCTTTGGCATTTCCAAGGAGACTAAACCTGAACATGCAAACGGAATGAGCACCCAAGTTTACAGGCAGAGCTGTCACTGGGATATTGAATTATGAGGCTAGACTTTCAGTAGCCGCCAAGTTATAGGTCAAGAGCTCTGAGGTCAACTTTCACCACTTTCAGAAAGCCCATGATGAAATTTCAAAGCCTTTTCTGGTGAAGTTTTATTAACTTAGGTAAATTGGGAAGAAAAAGACAGGCAGAGCAAAATGTAAAATTTCATTATCTTTGCTGAGTATGTTCTGCCTGTCTCAGGGCTGGTAGGCTTGAACAATAGATAATCAATTATTCTGGGCATTCAGTGGGAGAGATGGGATGAAAAGCGTAACAGAGCTCCTGAAACACGGTGAGCTTTGTGACACAACATCATGATCTGAAGAACTCAAATTCTCTTTTACTTTCTTGTCTTTTTGAGGCAGATCCCCAACTGGCCTAGAACTTGCTTTGTAGACCAAGCTGGCCTGACTCACAGAGATCCACCTGCCTCTGCCTCCTGAGTGCTGGGATGAAAGGTGTGCACCACCATGCCTGGCCCCCTCTTTTACTTTACTTTTAATCTCCAAGCTATTAAACATTAAATTAAAATCATGAGATGGCTCAGTGGTTAAGAGCACTGGCTACTCTTACAGAGGATCTAGGTTTGGTTCCCAGAACCCATATGGCAGCTAACAACTGCCTGTAACTCCTGCTCTAGGGAATCCAATGTCCTCTTCTGGCCTCTGCAGGCAGATTCCTGGAGCTCACTGGCCAGCCAGCCTAACTAAATTAATGAGCTTTAGGTTCACTGAGAGACCCCCCCATCTCAAAAAATAAGGTAAAGAGACCTCAAGAACAAACCTGGCATAAACCTGTAGCCAGCATTCACAGATACACACACCCACATGAACACATACATTTTAAGTCAAAATATAAGTATTAACATATGCAAATTGTGTAAACTACCTGTGCAAGTGACTATTTATATATGTAAATGTAATGTTCAAGGGAGCAGGGGAGTCGACTCAGGAGGCAAAGGTATTACCTATGCAAGCAGAGGACCTGAACTTGAATCTCTAGAATCCAGATAAAAGCCCGATACCCTAGTACGTGCATCTGTAATGCTAGCAACTGTATAGGGAGATGACAGGTAGAGACCAGAGAATCCCCAGACATTCTCAAACCAGCTAGCCTGCTGTACACGGCAGCAAACAATGGGAGAGAGACCTTATCTCAAACAACGTGTAAGGCAAACACTAACACCCAAGTTTATCTTCTGACTTTCACATGCATGTCGTGGCATACTCATGCCTACAGTCACACGCATGAGCATGCAGCCACACATATACACAAGATTTTTTTAAAAGTTAATGAGGAGACATGAGGTGAACAGGATTAAAATACACTTTATGCACATATGACATTCTTAAAGGAAAATTTAGAATGTTAAAAATAGCAAATGAGGGGCTGGAGAGATGGCCTAGCGGTTAAGAGCGCTGACCGCTCTTACAGAGGATCCAGATTCCATCCCCAGCACCCACATGGCTGCCGAAAACCGTCTGAAACTCCAATTCCAGGAGAACTCCAGTTCCCAGGGAATCCGACACCCTCTTCTGAACTCCGCGGCGTTGCACGACACGGGCGCACAGACCTGCATGCAGACAGTACATTCATACACATATAGAAATAAAAAAAAAAAAAAAGCAAATGATCATTCCTTGCTGGTGGGATGGCAAACTGCTGCCACCATGGTGGGAATCAGTGTGAGGAACTCTTTAAAAAAAAAAAAAACTAAAGATAAATATTTCATATGATCCAGGTATACCACTTCTTGGCATATACCCAAGAGACTCTTCCTGCTGCAGAGACACTTTCACAGCCATGTTTGTAGCTGCTCTTTTCCCAATAGCTAAGAAGTAGAAGCAGCCTAAATGTCTCTCAGCTGATGAATGGATAATGAAAACGTGATACCTTTACACCATGGCATTCTAAGCAGTGCAGAAAAGCAAAATCATGAAATTTTCAAGAAAATGGACAGACTAGAAACTGTTATACCAAATACAGACACAGAAAAACGAGCAATTATGTTCTCTCTCATTTGTGTATGAGCCTTTTGATAAGTGTCCGTAACTCCATGAAGACTGTACTTACACAGGAGCCCTTACACACAGGGAGACAATATATTCATACACTTAAGAAAATAAAACTAAAGCCACTCATCAAAGAGGCTTCTTTTTCCAAAAGATGAAGACTATTACAGTGTTCTATAACCAGTCACACACAGAGGATAAGTGTCTGTGAGGTGTCCAGCCCTAAGTGACGCATCTATACCTAAGCCACAGAGAACAGATCAGAGCAGAGCTGAGCAGAGCAGAGGAGAGCAGAACAGAACAAACAGAACAGAACAGAACAGGACAGGACAGGACAGGACAGGGCAGGGCAGGGCAGAGCAGGGCAGAGCAGAGCAGAGCAGAGCAGAGCAGAGCAGAGCAGAGCAGAGGGTAGAGAGAATATTAATGCATCTCCAAACTCTCACCAGCAAAGCTTCCCCATAAGACAGATGGTGATTAATACAGAATGTCACAGTTGGCCAGAATGTAGAGAATAAGAGACTAGGACTCCTATATTAAAACTCTGCTCCCAAGGCTCAGAGACCATTGCAGAAGAGGGGGCTGAAAGACTGTAAGAGCCCACAGTAGTGGATGACCATAAAGAAGCAGAGTTTTCCAGGCTTCAGGGAGCTTGGTCATATGAACATGTAGCAATGTTGACAGCACACACAAGACCCTTGCAAACTCAAACCAGACAAAACCCCAATACAGAACTGGGGAAAAGGGTATAAGCCCAAACCTTAGCTGAGGATCTTTTGGCAACTGATCACTGCTGGGTGATAAGGCGATCTTCTTTAAGGGAGTGATACCAGATATGTTCTCTCGGGGTCTAGTGGATGGACTCACACCGAGGGACATTTGGCACACAAATTTAATTCAGTAGGCCTTAACATATATGACAAAACATGAAGTCTGACATGGGGAGGACTATGGGACATGCAGATAGGAGAGAGGTTCTGAATATAATCAGGACGTCATCTCTTTTTTCCTCTCCAGGTATTTAATTCTAGTGTCAATAAAGTGCCACATTCTGTAAAGTGTCAAGGTACAGCCATTCTCTGCATTTCCTCTGCAACAAAGAAGGAAACAATCGATTTCTTTCCAAAACTTGACGTCACCCCGGCATATCCTTCCACCCCTCCTGTCAGTCACCCAGATAATCTCTTCTAATTCCCTCTGGCCCTAGAAAATTAATTTTTTAATTTTATTTATTTTGTATGTGTATGAATGTACTGTCTGTATGTAGGTTTGTGCACCCATGTTGTGATCTCCGCCAGTCTGATTGGGGAAAGATGGAAACTTAAAGTGGTTTTTATCAGCACTTCTTGAATTACTAAGGATTTTGAGCGGATTTTAGGGTGTTGGCCATTTTAATTTCATCATTTGAGGAGTCTCTGTTCAAATCTGTAGCCCATCTTTTTATTGAGTCATTTACCTTCTTGCTATTTTATCTTTTGGCTTCTTTGTGTATTCTGGGTATTAATCCTCTGTCAGATGCGTAGGTGGTAAAGACTTTCTCCTGCTCCTCATCACTTCCTTGGCTGTTTCTTTTGCTGGACAGAAGCTTTGTAACTTAATGAGGTCTCATTTACTGATCATTGCCTTTAATGCCTGAGCAGCTGATGTCTCATTAAGAAAGTCTTTTCCTATGCCTATATCTTGGGGGTGGGGGGTTTACTGCCTATGTGCTCTTCTAGTAGTTTCAGAGTTTCAGACTTTATATTGAGGTCTTTGATCCACTTGGAGTTGACTTTTGTGCAGGGAAAAAGATAAGGGTCCAATTTCATTCTTCTAAAGGTCAAAATCCAGTTCTGCCAACACCATTTGTTGAAGATGCTGTTTTTCTCCCATTTTGTATTCTTAGCACCTTTGTCAAATATCAAGTAGCTGAAATTGTATGTACTTATGTTTGGGTCTTCTATTCTGTTCCATTGATCTATGGGTCTATTTTTGTGCTAGTACCATGCTGTTTTAATAACTACAGCTCTGTAATATAACATGAGGTCTGGTATGGTGATACCCCCTGCATTGTTCTTTTTGCTCAAAATTGTTTTGACTATCTGAGGTCTTTTGTGGTTCCATATGAATTTTTGGATGATTTTTTTTCTAGCTTTGTAAAGAATGTTGTGATTGTCATTGCATTGAATCTATAGATTGCTTTTGGTAAGATGGTCATTTTCACAGTATTGATTCTACCAATCTATGAACATGGTAGGTTTTTCCATCTCCTAATGTCTTCCTCTATCTCTTTCTTTAAAATTTCAAAATTTTCATTGTAGAGATCTTTAATGTTTTTCTTAGGTTATTCCTAACTTTGGTATGTAGAAACACTACTGATTTTTGTAACCTGTCAAAGTATTGAAAGTATTAATAATTTCTAGTAATTTTCTGGTGGAATATTCTGGATCTCTGTCCTAGTTTCCTTTCAGTTGTTGTGACAAAACACACTGACCACTACCTACTTGAGGAGGAAAGGGTTTATTCAGCTCACATCTCCCGGGTCACAGTTCATCACTCAGAGAGCCCAAGGTAGGAACTCAGGGCAGGAACCTGGAGGCAAGAGCTGAAGCACAGGCCATGGAGGAATGCTATTTAATGGCTTGCTCCCTTGACCCATGCCCAGCCTGCTTTCTTATACAGTACACAACAAACTGCCCAAGGGTGGCACCACCCACAGTGGGCTGGGCCCTCCCATACTGTTCAACAATCAAGACAATACTCCACAGACATGGCCACAGATCAGTCTAATGGAGGCAATTCCCCAATTGAGGCTCCCTCAGCCCAGGTGTGTCAAGTTGGACACTAAAGCTATCTAGCACAACTGACCCCTTATCAACTTGACACACAAAACACATCACTATTAAACCACCACCTTTCCAGTTCTTGTCCCCAAGGTATGATGTTAATCACAACATAAGACAGTACAACCTTAAAAACCCCACAGTCCTTAAAAATTCCAAGCACTTAAAAGTTTGCAGTTTGTTAAAAGTCTCTTAACTATGGGCTCCTGTAAAATCCCAGACAAGTACTGTCTTATTTCAAAGGGAAGAATTGGGCACACCTAAGCAAAACCTAAGTCCATCAAAGTAGCTCAAGGCTGGACACCTGGGATTCACTCACAATCTTCTGGGCTCCAAAGGGTTTCAGCAGCTCCCCTTCTCTGACTCTGCCATCCACAGCACACACAGCTCATCTCGCAGGCCCAGGCCAGCTCCATTCCACACCTGCTGTTGCTCTTGGTGGTTGTCCCATGGTCCTGGTGTCTCCAAAAAGCTGGGGTCTCCACTGAAACTGAGGTTGCACTTCACCAATGGTCTCTTCTAACCTCTCCTGGTGCAAAGACTCAGCTTCTCTCCATGACCCCTACAATCCTGAGGTCTTCACTGCATCTGAGGTGCACTTCCACCAATGGACTTTCCTGACCTCTCACAGTGCCAAGCCTCAGCTGCTGTCTGTGACCCCTTCAAATTTCAACACCAGAACCATATAGGAGACTCTTACACATTATCAAGTCCTGCTCTGGCTTGACATGGAGGCTCGGGCCCCTTCTGGAACATAGCTTCTTTGTGCTGACCCTGAAGAAATTCTTCCTAGAAGATATCACCACAATGACACTGGTCTCTTGTTACTTACAGCTGATTTTTTTCAGCCCCAGCTAACCAACATCAATTGTCCCAGTACAACAAAGATTTCACTTCAGGTTCTGGTCTCTTGTTACTTACAGCTGATTCTTCAGCCCCAGCTGACCAGAACCCACAGATTCTTAATTCAAAAATGTCATCCCAACAGCCCTGATGGTCTCTGCTTCTCTTTGAAGCTTCACAAGCCAGGCTTCCATCATCTACAGCTCTTTCAGCATAATTGCTCCAAGTTCCATAGCAACAAACTCCAAGCACTCAATGGCTTTTCCAGCCCAAAGTTCCAAATGCTTCCACAATCCTCCCCCAAAACACCAAGGTCAGGTCTGACACAGCAATAACCCCACTCTTGGTACCAATTTCTGTCCTAGTTTCCTTTCACTTGCTATGACAAAACACACTGACCACTACCAATTTGGGGAGGAAAGGGTTTATTCAACTCACATCTCCTGGGTCACAGTTCATCACTCCAGGAGCCCAAGGTAGGAACTCAAGGCAGGAACCTGGAGGCAGGAGCTGAGGCACAGGCCATGGAGGAATGCTTCTTACTGGCTTGCTCCTCTGGCCCATGCCCAGCCTGCCATCTTGTACTGTACAAAACAACCTGCTCAGGGTGGCACCACCCATAGTGGGCTGGGCCCTCCCACATTGCTCAACAATCAAGACAATACTTCACAGACATGGCCACAGACAAGTCCAATGGAGGCAATTTCCCAATTGAGGCTCCATCAACCCAGGTGTGTCAAATTGACACTAAAGCTATCTACCACAATCTCTTATGTATAATATCATATCATCTGCAAATAGGGATAATTTGACTTCATTTTTTCTAATTAGTACTCCTTCAATTTCCTTCTCTTGTCTTATTGCTCTTGCAAGGGTTTCAAGCACTGGAGATAGGGCAACCCCATTTGGTTCCTGATTTTTACTGAGAATACTTCCAGGTTTTCTCCATTTTGAATGATGTTGGTTGCAGGTTTGTTATAAGAGCTTTAATGATATTGAGGTATATTCCCTCCTGATCTATTCCTTATAGGACTTTTAACATGAATGCATGTTGGATTGTGTCAAAGGCCTTTTCTGCATCTATTGATATGAACATGTGATTTTTGTCTTCAAGTCCATTTATATGTTTTATGACATTTATTGACTTACATATGTTGAACTATCCCTGCATCTCTGGAATAAAATCTACCTGATAATGGTGGATGATCTTTTTGATGTGCATCTGTACGCATTTGTGAGTATTTTGTTGAGTATTTTTATATCTACGTTTATTAAGGATATGGACCTATAATTTTCTTTCTTTGTTGTATCATTACCTGGTTTTGGTATTAGAGTGATGCTGGCTTCATAGGAGTTTGGAAGTTCTCCCTCTGTTTCTATCCTTTTGAATAGTTTGAGCAATATTGGTTGTAGATCTTCTTTGAATGTCTGGTAGAATTCTGTTGTAAAGCCATCTAGGTCTGGGCTTTCTTCAGTTGGGAGATTTTATATTACTGTTTCAATTTCCTCCTTTGTTATGGGTCTATTTAAGCTGTTGAACTCTTCTTGATTTAATTTTGGTGGTGTCCATGTCTCTAGAAACTCATTCATTTCATTTAGGTTTTCAAATTTAATGGAGTATAGATTTTTGAAGTATTCTCTAACAATGTTCTAGAGGGTTTTGTCCTCTGTTGTGATATTTCCCATTTCATCTCTGATTTTGTTGATTTGAATTTGCTCTCCCTTTCTTTGGGTTACTGTGTCAAGTGTCTGTCTATCTTGTTTAGCAGTTCCAAAAACCAACTCTTAGATTGATTGATTTTTTGTTTTCTTTGTTTCTATTTCATTAATTTCTCCTCTGATTTTTGTTATTCTCCTCTACTAGGTTTGGGATTCTTTTGTTCTTGCCTTTCCAGAGTCTTGAATTGTGCTGCTAAGTCTTTTACAAGTGCTCTTTCTGATTTTTTTAAAATTTTATTTATTTTTTTATGTGTATGAATGTACTGTCTGCATGTGGGTTTGCGCACCCGTCTCGTGCAATGCTGTGGAGGTCAGAAGAGGGCGTCTGATTCCCCTGGAACTGGAGTTGAAGACAGTTCTCAGCCTCCATGTGGGTGCTGGGGATGGAACCCAGGTCCTCTGCAAGAGTAGTCAGCACTCTTAACCACTAGGCTATCTCTCCAGCCCCCTGATTTTTTTTCCACAAAAGAAACACTTGAATTTCACATCAGATTACAAACAAAAGGAATGAAATCTGCATGCCGAAAGCACAAAGAAAAATCAGCAACATAGGAAAAGCAAATAAGAAATCCCCACCAAACACTATTAGTCCGATAGAGGACTCCCACAATGATATCTCTCTGGAGGTAACCAGGGCACAGGTCTATAGATAGATAGTTAGATGATTGATTGATTGATTGATTGATTGATTGATTGATTTATATTCATTCTATTGATTCTGTTCTCTCTCTCTCTATCTCTATCTCTATCTCTATCTCTCTCTCTTCCATCCTAGAGGCAGGTCCATTACTCTCTGATCCATCCTGGAGGCAGGTCCTTTACTCTCCCAGCCACCCTGGAGCCCAGTCCATTACTCTCTGATCCATCCTGGAGGTGAGTTCTTTGATGCCCTCTGATCCACCCTGGAGGCAGGTCGTTTGCTCTCTGATCCATCCTGGAGGAGTGTCCTTTGTTCTCCTCTTTCTGATTTTTTTTTTTTTAAGATAGGCAATAAGATCTGTAAATTTCCATCCTGTGGCTGGTTTTAAGATGTCCCAGAGGTTTTGTTGCACTGTATTCTCATTCTAGTAACACTTCTATTTATTTCTTAATTTCTTCCTTAACCCATTGATTATTCAGGAGTGTGCTGTTTAATCTCCATGAGTTCCTGTAGTTTTTGGAGCTTCCTTTGCTGATGATTATAAGCTTTATTGCACTGTGGTCTGATAGAATACATGATTTTAATTTTTTTTATTTGTTGAGTTTTGCGTTCCAGCATGTGATCAATTTTAGAAAAGCTTGAATGCATTGCTGAATAGAACGTGAATTCTTTGGCGCACTGGTGGAATATTCTGTAGATGTCCATTAGGTCCATTTCTTGTAAGGTGTTATTTAATTCAGATGCCTCTTTGTTTATTATTTGTCCAGTTGATCTGTCTATTGAAGAGACTGGGTTATTGAGGTCACCTACTATTATTGAATTGGATTTTTCTGTGTTTTATAGTCCTAGAGTACTGTTTTTATCAATTTGGCTGCTCCAAAATTTGGTGCATATATATTCATGAATGTAATATCTTCTTGGTCAATGTTCCTTTGATTAGAATGAAGTGACCCTCTGTCCTGATTAGTTTTAATTTGAAGTCTATTTTATCAGATATGAGAACTGCAACACCTGCTGTTTCTTTAGAGCCATTTGCATGGAAAAAAATTTTCTATCCTTCACCCTAAGATAGTGTCTATCCTTGAAGGTGAAATGAGTTTCTTGAATATAATAAAAGATGGGCTTTATTTTTGGATCCATTCTATTAGTCTGTGTCTTTTGACAGAGTATTTGATGTCATTGACATTTAGCGATAATATTGAAAGGTGGGTATTGGATACTGTCAATTTAATATCTTTAAATTTGTGCATCTATTTTGAGTTTCCATTATTTTGCCCTCCTTTTTTTCTTTCCATAACCTCTTAAGTATGCTCATTCATGTCTTCGGTCCTTTGTATTGTTTCAAGTATTCTCTGTAGGGCTGGTTTGGTAGACATGAATTCTTTCAACCTATTCATGTCATGAAAATTTTTCTGTTCTCCTCCAACCTTGATAGATAGTTTTGCTGGATAGAGTATTTAGGGCTGGCATCCAAGGTTGATTAGAGCTGGTAATATTTTGGTTCAGGCTCTTCCGTCTTCCTTAGTTTGCATTGAGAAGTCGGAAGAGATTCTGATGGGTTTTCTTTTATATGTAACTTGCTTTTCTCTAGCAGCCTTCAGTATCCTCTCTTTCTTCGGTATATTTAATGTTTTTGCTCTGATATGTTGTGGTGATTTTCTGTTCTGATAATGTCTAGTGGGTGTTCTATGTGCTTCTTGATATTCTGTTTTCTGTTTCATTATTTCTGCTTGTGAGACTTTCTACTGTTGTTTTTTTTTTTTAATTTTATTTATTTCCGTATGTGTATGAATGTATTTTCTGCATGCAAGTCTGTGCACCTGTGACGTGCAATGCCACGGAGGTCAGAGGAGTGTGTCAGACTCCCCTGGAACTGGAATTCTCCTGGAATTGGAGTTTCAGACGGCTTGGCCGCCATGTGGGTGCTGGGGATCGAACCCGGGTCCTCTGCAAGAGCGGTTGGCACTCTTAACCACTAGGCCATCTCTCCAGCCCCTTCTACTGTTGTTTCAAATTGGCTTATTGAGTTCTTTGAATTCATGCACATTTCAGTTTGGGCTTTTTTTCACTATTTCTATCTCTTTTGTTAACTCAGTTTTCAAGTCATGAATTATTTTTGATATTTCATTAAGCCTCATATTTGTATATTCCTGAGCTTGAATCACAAGTTCTTTGAGTTGTTGAGTGTTAAGTTCTTTGATCATGCTTATAATTGTTCTTTTACATTCTGATCCCAGGTGTTCCTCAGATTGGTTTTCATTGTGCCCTTCTGGAGGGGTGGTTGGGTTTTGTTGGGAATAATATTCTCTTGGTTTTTCATATTACTTGTGTTTTTGTGCTGCCATTTGGGCATATGGATATTCTTTATTGCTTATCTGACCAGTAGGTATTTCTGTTTGGCTTTTGTTTAATCGAGTTTGATATATTTGTATTGTTAGCATAGCTTGATTACTTTTTTTTTCAAGCCTAAGTAGGCAGGACTGTCCAGCAGATCATGAGTCAAGGAAGATGGGGGTTGGGATTACCTGAGGTGGTGCTCAGCACCTGTGTGCTAGGGAGGTTGGCAACTCAGGGTAAGGGAGTTAGTCCAGGGAAGGATTGGTGTCTGTTGAGATCTTAGTCTGGGTGAGAACCAGGTCTAGGTGTGGGAGAAGGACTAAATAAGGTGGCTAGTGAATGGGGTCTGACTTACCAATATCCTCCCTGGGGCAGGTCTGAGACACAGGTCAGCACTGGACTGATTGAAGGAGGGGAATGACCACTGAAGAGGTGCTTGTGGTCTGTGCTAGGGTATTTAGCAAGTTTCAGTTGGGGAGATAGATCAGAGGTCTAAGGTGGAAATTTTGGTGCCTGCCTGAGTCCCAGGCTGGCTGGATGGGGGTGGGAATGCTGTGGTGATCTATGTATTAAAGTGCAATTCCATTCACAGCCTACTCTCTACTGGCACATTTTATTTAAAACAAAACCAGAAATGTATCCAAAAATTAAATAATCTTCCAAAATAGTGGGACAAGGCATCTCTTTTCCTAGGGACTTTGAGTCTGAAATGCAAAACCCTAACCTCAGGTTAGAGATTTAAAAAAAAAAAAAAAAAGGTTAGTACTCCTTTAATTTCTCTTTCTCACCTTATTGCCCTAGCAAGCATTTCAAACACTATATTGAAGAGGAGTGGCAATAGTGGGCAGCCTTGCTGTGTTCCTGCCTTTAAGGGGAATGCTTCTAACTTTTTTCCATTTAGGATGATGTTGGCTGTGGGTTTCTTGTATATGGCCTTGATTACATTGAGGAATGATCCCTCTGATCCAATTCCCTCTAGGACTTTAAGCATGAAGGGGTGCTGGATTTTGATGAAGGCTTTTCCTGCATCGATTGAGATGATCATGTGGTTTTTGTCTTTCAGTCCATTTATGTGTTTTATGATATTTATTGATTTACATATGTTTAACCATCCCTGCTTCTCTGGTATGAATCCAACCTGGTCATGATGGATGATCTTCTTGATGTGGGTCTGTATGTGATTTGCAAGTATTTTGTTGAGAATTTTTGCATCTGTGTTCATTAATGATATGGATCTATAGTTTGTTTTCTTGTTTGAGTCTTTGCCTGGTTTTGGTATTAGAGTGATGCTGGCTTCAAAGAAGGAATTTGGAATATTTCCCTCTGTTTGTATCCTTCTGAAAAGTTTGAGTAGTAATGGTGGTAAGACCTCTTTAAATATTTTATAGAATTCTCTTGTAAAACAAGCTGGGCCTGGGCTCTTTTTAGTTGGGGGGCTTTTTATTACATCTTCAATTTCCTCAAGTATTATGGGCCTGTCAGTCTCTTCTTAGTTAAGCTTTGGTGAAGCCCAGGATTTCAGATATTCATGCATTTCTCTTAGGTTTTCAAATTTAGTAGAGTATAGGTTTTTGAAGTATTCTCATATGATTGTCTGGATCTTTTCTTTATCTGTTGTGATGTTTCCCCTTTCATCACAAATGTTATTGATTTGGAGTTTCTCTTTCTTTCTTTTGGTTAATTGGGCTAGAGATCTGTCTATTGTGTTTATCTTTTCAAAGAAAAAGCTTTTGGATTCTATTGTTTTTTTTTTTGTTTTCTTTGTTTCTATTTCATTGATTTCTGCTCTGATTTTTGTTATTTCTTCCTGTCTGTTGGGTTTAGGGTTCATTTGTTGTTGTCTCTCAAGTGTTTTTATCTGCAGTGTTAGATCATTTATTTGTTCTCTTTCTGTTGTTGTTTTTTTTTTCAGAAAAGATGAGGTGAAACTATCCCTTTTTGCAGATGATATGATAGTTTACCTAAGGGACACTAAAAACTCCACCAGAAAACTCCTAGAAACAATTAAAAGTTTTGGTAAAGTGGCAGATACAAAATAAACCTAGAAAAATCAGTAGCCTTTCTTTATACCAACAATAAGCAACTGAAGAATGAATATAAGGAGACCTTCCCACTCACAGTAGCCTCAAAAAAATTAAAATACCTGGGAATAAACCTAACCAAAGACACCCAAGAACTCTTACAACAAAAAATTTAAAACCCTGAAGAAGGAGATTGATGATGACATCAAAAGATGGAAAGACCTCCCATGCTCATGGATGGGAAAAATTAATATAGTAAAAATGTCCATTCTACCCAAATTAATATACAGATTCAATGCAATCCCAATCAAAATTCCCATGAGCTTTTTCAGAGACTTCAAAAAAAATCCTTAAGTTTATATGGAAAAACAAAAAATAACCCAAATAGCTAAAGCAACCCTGAGCAAAAAGTGCAATACAGGAGGGATTACTTTATCAGACTTCAAGCTATATTACAGGGTTATAGTCATAAAGACAGCCTGGTACAGGCAAAAAACAGACCCATTGACCAATGGAACAAAATTGAAGATCCAGACTTGAGCTCATATAACTTCTGCCACCTCATATTTGACAAAGGGGCCAAAAAGCTCAATGGAGGAAAGATAGCATCTTCAGCAAATGGTGTTGGCAAAACTGGATCACCATTTGTAGAAGAACAAAATTAAGCCCCTACATCTCACCCTGTACAAAAATAAACTCGAAGTGAATCAAAGATTTCAACCTGAAACCCCAAACCCTGAAGGTGATAGAAGAAAAAGTTGGCAGCAACCTACAAGATATAGGCATAGGACAAGACTTTCTAAATCAAACAGCAGCTGCACAGGAAATAAGGACAACAGTTGACAAGTGGGACCTCATCAAACTCAAAAGCTTTTGTACAATTAAAGAAACAACCAAGGAGGTGAAGAGAAAACCCACAGAGTGGGAGGAAACCTTCACCACTGATACACCTGACAGAGCATTAACATCCAAAATATATAAACTGCTTAAAAATCAAAGAAGTAAGAAAACAAATGACTCACTCAAAAGATGGAGTAAAGAGCTTAACAAAGACTTCACCAGTGAGGAAGTAAAGATGGCTGAGAAACAGCTTAAAAAGTGTTCAACATCACTAACAATTAAGGAAACACAAATTAAAACCAGTCTCAGATACCATCTCCTTCCAAGAAGACTGGCTAGGATCAAGAAAAAAAAAAGACACCAAATTCTGGAGAGGTTGGGGGGAAAGGGGAACACTCATCCACTGTTGGTGGGAATGCAAACTCATACAACCACTGTGGAAAGCAGTGTGGAGAACCCTTAAAAGACTCAAAATGAGCCTATCACCTGACCCAGCCCCACCACTCCTGGCTATATACCCACAAGACACATCCTACTTCAAAGATACCTGCACAGCTATATTTATTACAGCCCTCTTCACAATAGTGCAGAGCTGGAACCAACCCAAATGCCCCTCAACTGATGACTGGATAACAAAAATGTGGTACATCTACACAATGGAATTCTATGCAGAGGTAAAGAAAGATGACACCATGAATTTTGCAGGTAAATGGATGGAAGTCAAAGCCATTATGCTAAGAGAAGTAACACAGTCCCAGAAAAACAAATGGCAAATGGTTTCCCTCATTTGTGGATGCTAACACCAAATCCTCAGTTGTCAGGCAAACTGAGCAACTTTATTATTATATTTCTTTGTATCTGAAAGTAACTGTGCTACTATAATGTGAATCTCTGAATGAGGTCTAGAATTGACCTACCACTTATATTCAGACATTGTAATTACCATATATGGGTGGATGATGTATATTCATATTCTAGAGTAATATAAAATTAAAGGGAAGAAATGTGAATCCCAAAACATATTTAGGAATAAAAATATTAATGAAAGAAAATATGATATAATATGGATGTAGAGAGTGGTGAAATTATATTTAGGAGGAAGTCAGGACACAAGTTATAGGTGTAGGAGTCTCAGTTTTAAAATCTTGTATTTTCATGAATTTCCTGAAAGGGTATAGAGTTAAGTGTATATTGTAATGAAAATGTAAATTATTTTAAGAAGATCAACATGAAGTCAGTTTCTTGATTAGCAGTGATACCGACATTTCTAAGATTCCAGGCTTTCCAGCATCTCAACATCTCATTATGGATAAAAATGAGATCTTGGGTGACTGATCAAAAAGTAATTCTGGTACATGTGTGACATTTATATAGGCATATTTTGGACCAATACAAATGGAAGAGAACAACAACAACATAAGGACTGGGTCAAAGAACTGATTGATACAGTTAAATTTTGCCCCAAGCAATAAACCTCTGCAAAGAAAATCTTTTAAAAGACTGAGAGAAAGATGCAGGACATGTATGGCAGAATGAATGAAATGGGATGGTGTGGGGGGCAGGGAAAGGGGAATATGTCTAAATTGAACTGAAAAATGATGTAGGAAATACACAAAACACCAATAAATGTATTTTTAAAAAGTGTTAGTGGTTTAAGAGACAATGTGGGATTTAAAGCCACAAGCAGAAAGACTGAGGCAGAACATTCAGTTGGCATCTTTTTCATGCCCTGTAAGTCTTGGGATTACACAATGAAGTGGGAAGTTTACCACTTCCCAGCCAACCAGACCCCTTCCAGGGAATTAGGACAGTGACATACCTTAGTTCCACACATCTCCTTGTTCCGGTGGACAGAGGCTGAAGGAAGACTCCTCCACACTGCAGTCAATCAACATAGTGAATTGGCAGAATAGATACATGTAAAAACAAAATTACACACACACACACACACACACACACACACACAGACTACACAATTCTCAATTCCTTCATAGAAAGAAGAACACAACTTTTCTTGACATCAGGGGAAATATAATATGAAAGCAAGGTTTTAAGGCAGAGAAGAAAATTGCATTAGTTACCTGTCTCATTGTTGGGACAAAATACTTGACAAAAGAAACTTTATGAAAGGATTATTTGACTTGGATTTGGATGCCTAGGCCTATAGCTGGGGCAGGGGTGGGTTAGTTTTCCCCTCTCTACTTTTCCTGGGTTTAGCCTGGGTAGAAGCTGTTTAGGGGTTGGGCCTATGGGCGAGTACAGAGCAGGTTGCCTGTATCCGAGTGGTCAGATTGTCTCCATTGTCCTCGTGTCCATGCAAGTCTCAGCCTCCGCTTGCTGTTGGTTGTCCATTCTGGACCCATCTGTTGTGTCCAGCTGGGTCCCTTGCCTGCTGGAGGGCCAGAGGACCTTCTAAGAGGCCATCTCTTAGAAGCCCTGCCTCTGAGAGTGGCAGAGGTGGCTTGTAAATAATTAAGATGAAGGATGGCCTTGGTAGGCTGCGGTGAGGTCCAGACTGAGGCCTAGGGCTTGGCAGGTTCATAGCACTGTATAAGCCTGCCAGACCCTGAAAATGAATAAACAAACAAACAAATAAGGGTCATCCGGGCTCACAGTTGAGGCTGCAGTCCATTATGGTGCAGTCGTGGGGCACCGCAGGTCACATTGCGTCTGCTATCAGCAAGCAGAGACCTCAGTCCTTGAAATGGCGATGTTCACGTTCAGGATGAGCCTTCCCTCTTCTCTTAAACCTTTTCAGAAACATCCTCAAAGACAGACCCAAAATTATGTTTCCCTGGTGATTTCTAATCCAGTAAAGTTTGGCAATCAAGATGAACTGTCACAGAAGTTAAAATAGAAAAGCCAATATCCACCTAATTTTAAATAATATCTAACACTTATGTACTATGCTAATTGCTTTGTCAAAGTGTCTAATTTAAATCACACCGTAGTCCGGTGAGGCAACACTACACACACCTCCACTTAGAGCTGAAAACACATGTGGTCCAGAGTACTTACACACCTGTACAAGATCACACCCTACAACCTCGCTCTTCCATCTGAGGAGTTTGTTTTCATCAACAAAAGAACTATTGAATTTTCTGAAGTTCTGAACCAGGCAAAGCTCCCAGAACTTGGTTAAGGCATTTATGAATGAGGAAGAGAAAAGAAGTAAAAAAAACAAAGCCATGGAGATGACTCAGCAGGTAAAAGTGCTTGATAGCAAAGCCTGACAACCCGAGTTTGAGCTCCCGTTCCTGCTGCCGCACCCCCCCCCCCACGGCCAGAGTCAATGAAAAAAGCTGGATGTGGTGGCACACGTCTGTCATCCCAGCATTCCTACAGTGAGAAAAGAGGTAGAGAAAGAAGAATGAGTCAGACTAGCCTGAGAGTCCAGGAACGACAGAAACTGTAAGGAAGCCATCTCGACAAGATGGATAGTGAAGATAAACCTCTGAGAGCTGTCCGCTGAGCTCCACACCCAGGCCGTCACACACACACACACACACACACACACACACACACACACACACACACAAATAGAGCAGATTCATGTGAGTCAGTGAGGTGGCTGGGTTATATACCAGTCAAGAGATGACTTAAGCAGGAGGAGGAAGACGACGAACCAAAGGAGAAAAACTTGATATTTTAAATAGGAAAAGCTTTGCATCTCCGTCATCAGATGGCCCTAACAAGGCAGTACAGAGTGGCTACCATATAAACACTGGGAATTCATTTCTTCCAAGGCTGCAACAGCAAGGTCAACATCAAGACCCAGCATGGTCAAGCTCTGGCGAGGCCTTCTCCAGGTCATAGTCTGCAACTTCTCTTGCTATCTCCACAGGCTAGAAAGAGCCAGTTCATTCTCTGACCTCTTAAGCACTGATGTCATTCATTTAGCTTCCAACATTTTGACCTGATTACCTCCCAATGGCCTCATCTCCAAATAACTCCACAGTGGGATTACATTTTGAATATTCAAAGTTGGAATGAGACAAACATTCAGCAGTTTATTGGGGCAAATTTTAAAGACATTAGAGATATGACATAATAGAAACTCAAATGACAAATACTGCTTCAAAAGAAGGAGACATAAAATACCAAATAATGATTATAGAATAACAGCTACCAGTATAAGATTTATTTTTTTAATTTTACTTATTTCGTATGTGTATGAATGTACTGTCTGCATGTAGGTTTGTGCACCCGTGTTGTGCAATGCCACGGAAGTCAGAAGAGGGTCTCGGATTCCCCTGGAACTGGAGTTAAAGGCGGTTCTTAGCCGCCATATGGGTGCTGGGGATCAAACCCAGGTCCTCTGCAAGAGCAGTCGACACTCTTAACCACTAGACCATCTCTCCAGCCCCTGATAAGATTTATTAAACATTAGGTATTTTTCTAATAACCACATTAGTCAACTTATTTGATTCTTAAAATTACCCTTAAGATGAGATGAGTACTGCTGTGACTCGTGGTTGTCAGGTAAGAAGACAAAGGACCAGAGGGCATAAGTAACTTGACCAAAGTCATAAAAACAGCTACACCAGTGACTCGGCACAGAATAAATGCTAGACATACATTTGAAATATTTTTAGTAGAAGGCTTCATGTCCTTGCTACAGTAAAAGTCATGAGTATGCTTTCAGATGGCAAATTGTATGCACATACATAAACACTAAAAGCTAGGATCCACACATGAGAGACAGCATGCATTGTTTGTGTCCCTAGTCTGTGTTGTTTCTCTTAATATAATACTTTCCAGATCCATCCATTTCCCTGCAAATTTCATTTCATTTTTTTACAGCTAAAAAAGATATCATCGTGTGTATATGCCACTTATTCATTATCCATGCATCCATTGATAGACATCTAGGCTTCCATTTCCCTGCTATTGTGAATAATACAGCAGTTTATAAGCATAGATGGGCAAGTAGCTCTATGGTAAGCTGTAAAGTTCTTTGGGCATAGACCCAGGTGTGATACAGCTGGTTAAAAAAAGTCTATTTTTGATTTGAGAAACTTCCATATTAATTTCCACAGTGGATGTATTCTATATCCCCACCAGCAGAGAATAAAGGGAACTGGCACTTCTTGAAAACATGGCTGGGCCCAGGGCTAGGCAGTAAAAACACAAAACAAGCCTGACCTATCCCTTAGCATGAGCGAGTAAGGAAATTCTAAAAGCATCATGAAGGTGTGTTAAAAGGATAGAGAAGTCAGTTTAAAGGGGATACCTTATGAGAAAATCTGGGATGAGTGTCAAAATAACAACCACCGTGAAGAGAACCAACAAGTCTGTGTGGATCCAAATGAGTTGCATACATCCGGAGGAAAGGAAGCTTTGTGCACAGTATAACTGTACAACACTAAACGAAGAAGGAATGATGGGGTTGAGAAAGGGCCATTAGGGACGATCACAGTCCTAAGTATTTCAAGCAGGAAACATCAGGGAATGCTAAACCTAATGAGTGAGAATCAGTTTTGATATGTCTCCACATAAAGCGTTCACTTCCTTACAAAGGGAGAAGAGGCAACTCTACAGTGGAGAATCCTGACGGACACTGTTAATCAAGTGGTCAGAGCTTACAGGGCCAGGAAGAAGAAAACTGATGAGGACCCCTCAAGCCAATGCAAGGAGAACAGGTCATCCTGACGATGAAATTCTTTCCAAAACTATATAACCTGATCACGAGGAAATACTTGAAAACTCATGTTGAGGACATAGCTACAAAGTGGCTGATGTGTGATCTTATTTTTGTCAAAGGCCTTGTCTGGGAAGATAGTTCGGGTCGTAAAGCACGGCCACATGAACAAGAGGACCTAGCTCACTTACAGTACCTAAGCGAAAAGCTGGGTATGGGCCAGATCTGTAAACCGAGCAGTAGGGAAGTAAAGACAGGAGGATTCTGGGGCGTGCCGGCCATCCAGCCTTGGAAATTGGTGAGCCCCAGGTCCCAGGAGGAGACCCATCTCAAAAAAAAAAAAAAAAAAAAAAAAAAAAAGACAGTGACTGAGGTATAACACCCAAGGCTGACCTCTGACCAACAAGCACCCAGAGGAAAAAAATACTTGTCAAGGACCTGAATGCCAAGGAAGGTCTGAGGGCCAGATTAAAGGAACCTAACCTGGAAAGACAAACAACTGGTTGCAGCCCATGTCCCTGGATGCTTGCACTAGTCAGGGCATCACTGGGGTGAATGGACAAATGGAGTGGGCTTCCAGGTAGAGTATTCAGGTGTGTTTTGCACTGCCAAATAAATTACTTTTAAAATATTGAGATTATAAAAATCATTGTCCAGTATAACACGAATATAAAAACAAATTTGTGAATTTATTATGTTGTGTGTGCGTACGTTTTACTTTTCTTTTGCTGTGATAGAAACCTTTGAACTCACAGAGTTCCACTTGCCTCTGCCTCTGGCTAGTGACTGGTATTAATTTTGTGGCACCAACCACCACACCAACCAACGCAGCTATATATATCCTTAGTCTTTCTCTCACACTTGGTTCCTCTGGCTTCTTTGAGGATACACAGGCCTCCCAGGCCTGTCAGGAGACAGGGGTGTCTTTACTCTTGGATGATAATGAACTGCCATTTTGTGATCCTAAGAAGTGTAAAGATGGAACCAACCTTACGGATAACAGTTTAAGATACTTGTGCTGGATAGATTTGGTGTCAACTTGACACACCTGGGTTTGAGGGAGCCTCGGTTGGGGAATTGGCTCTCATTGGATTGGCCTGTGGCCACATCTGTGTAGTATTGTCTTGATTGTTGAGTGGCCGGTAGGTTTGACTAGTATAGAAGGCAGGCTGGGCATGAGCCAGGAGCAAGCCAGAGCAAGCCAGTATGTTCACATGCTTGCCTCGCATGCCTTCAGGTTCCTGCCCTGATTCCTGCCTTGGGCTCCCTAAGTGATGAAACTGTGACCCGGGAGATGTAAAGCTGAATAAACCTTTCCTCCCCCAAGTTGTGTGGTGTCAGAGTGTTTTTTGGTCACAGCAAATGGAACACTGGTCAACAAACTAGGAACAGAATTCGAATTACCAGACGAGTGGGGATATGCTGATATTGCCAGTGACCATCACTGCTTTGGTGTTTTTGGCTTGGAAGGATTGTGGGAGTGCGTTTTGGAATTTTGGGCTGAAAAGTCATTGAATGCCTAAAGATTGTTGCTGTGGAGCTTGGAGCAGTTTTTTGCTGAAGGATGTTGTAGAAGATGGAGCCCTGGTTGTGAAGTTTCTAGTTTCAAAAGATAGCAGAGATCATCAGGACTGTGTAATCTGTGGGTTCTGGTCAGCTGGGCTGTGGAGAATCAGCTGTGAAACTTTTGTGGTACTGGGGCATTGATGCTGGGTAGCTGGGGCGAAAAATCAGCTGTAAGTAACAAGAGACCAGCATCACTGAGGTAAAATCTTCTGGGGAGAATTTCTTCAAGGTCAGCACACAGAAGCTTGACCCAGAAAGGGCCTGAGCCTCATCTTGAGCCAGAAGCCGGACTTGTAACGTGTAAGAGTCTCCTATATGGTTCTGGTGTTGAAATTTGAGGGGGTCACAGAGAGCAGCCGAGGCTTGGCCCTGTAGAGAGTCAGGAAAGACCATTGGTGGGAAGTGCACCTCAGGTGCTGGTGAAGACCCCAGGGATTTCAGGGGTCATGGAGCGAGAAGCTGAGGTTTGCACCAGGAGATGGTCAGAGAGACCATTGTGTGAGGGTGCTGCCTCAGTTTCAGTAGCGAACCCAGCTTTTTGGAGATCCGGTACCCATGGGACGACCCACCAAGAGCAGCGGTTATGGTGTAGAATGGAGTCGGCCTTGGAGCCTGCGGCAGCATGAGTGTTGCCATTGGACGGCAGAGTAGGAGAGGGGAGCTGCCGAGACCCTTTGGAGCGCAGAAGATCTGAGTGAATCCCAGGTATGTCCACTTGAGCTACGTTTGTGGACTTTAGGTTTTGTTTGAGACTGCCTGATTCTCCCTTTGAAAATAAAGACAGTACTTGTTTTGGATTTTTACAGCAGCCCACAGTTTAAGAGACTTTTAATAGACTGGACTTTTAAGTGTTTGGACATTTTAAGGACTGTGGGGCTTTTAAGGATGTACTGTCTTAGGTTGTGATTAGTGTTAACATCATACTTTGGGGATAAGAACTGGAAAGGTGGTTTAATAGTGATGTGTTTGTGTGTCAAGTTGACAAGGGGTCAATTGTGCTGGATAGCTTTGGTGTCAACTTGACACACCTGGGTTGAGGGAGCCTCGGTTGGGGAATTGGCTCCATTGGATTGGCCTGTGGCCACATCTGTGGTGTATTATCTTGATTGTTGAGCAGTGACAGTATAAGAAGGCAGGCTGGGCATGAGCCAGAGAGCAAGCCAGTAGAGAGCAAGCCAGTGAACAGCAGTCCTCCATGGCCTCCAGGTTCCTGCCCTGAGTTCCTGCCTTAGGCTCCCTAAGTGATGAACTGTGACCCGGGAGATGTAAGCTGAATAAACTCTTTCCTCCCCAAGTTGGTGTCATAGTGTTTTGTCACAGCAATGGAAAGACAAACTAGGACAATACTGAAGAATCCGTGTCCAATACCAATGTTTAGCCACTAAACTAACCAACCCTGATGACTGCCTCATCTCACAACCTAGCATAAAAAAGAATATTCTTATTGTTTAAATCAATTTGGGGGTGGGTTTTCTACTCTAGCCAAAGGTATCGTAATCCATGAAAGTAGATATATAAGGCCAGAGAATTTTTCTTATGGAGAGAATAAATCTTAAAATAGGCCTTGAAGTACTAACAAGTTTCCATAACTAACTGGTGTCTGGAAAGCCACCACACTTCACAAGTGGATTTTGTAAGAGTTCATGGTTATCCTAGAAGCTCAACACTGGACTCAGGGAGTGAATATAAAGGAAAAGAAGACAACCACCCAACCAAGACAAATGAGATGCTCAGTTGTGGCAAAAGCTCCAGATTCCTCAAAGACTTATTTTTCACTTGTATGTGTGTGTCTGTGTTTGTGTGTGTGTGTCTGTGCATGTGTCTGTGTGTCTGTCTGTGTGTGTCTGTCTGTGTGTGTGTATGTGTGTCTGTCTGTGTCTGTGTGTGTGTCTGTGGGTATGTGTGTCTGAGTATGTATGTCTGTTGTGTGTCTGTGTCTGTGTGTGTGTGTCTGTCTGTGTGTGTGTCTGTGTGTATGTCTGTGTATATGCATGTCTGAGTGTGTGTGTCTGTGTGTCCATGTCTGTGTGTGTTTGTGTGTGTTTGTGTGTGTCTGTGTCTGTGTGTCTCTGTATGTGTGTCTGTGTGTGTATCTGTGTGTGTCTGTGTGTGTCTCTGTGTGTGTATTATGTGTGTATCTGTGTGTGTATCTGTGTGTGTGCACCTGTGGAGGCCAAAAGAGGGTGTCAGATGCCCTGGAGCTGGAGTTATGGGCAGTTTGTCAGCTGACTCACGAGGTACTCGGAACTCAATTCACATGCTCTGGAAGAGGATCTAATTAACCCTCTTAGCCCCTGAGCCCCCAGTTTCCTATTTACATAGAACAACAATGCATTGTGCCTCAAGCTTTATTCTTGTCATTGAATATTGACATCCCAAAATATCCCTTATCCAAGGCCACAAGGTGAAGGTAGTAACGATAGCTGCCAAGGTCACTGCTAAAGGCAGTGGACCGCAGACTCAGGGACCATATTCTACAAACCCATCCCAGTCTCCATGCGTGACCTTTAGGATGGGCCACACAAAATGCTGACCTGGAGAATTGTCAAATGGAATGGAGAGATGAGATAGCAGCTGAGAGATGGTGTAAATGGGCTCCTGCCAGCCAAGGCTATCGGGTTTCTCAGAAATGACATGTGATTGCACTGTGACTCCATTTGCTGTAGGACTTTGTCTCGTGTCAGATTCCACGTAGGGCTGTTGCCATCTGCTGGTGGTTGACATCTCAAAGATGGCACTTATCCCAAAGACACAGTCTCATTCAACAAGCATCCTCAAAGAAACCACTGGAGAGGGGATACGAATTAGCTGCTTGACTAAGAGTAATCAGTTGGCTTAGACAGGAGGATAGGGACAAATGCAGTAGAGTGCTTTAGCTGAGCGCACATCTAAGGACTGAATCGTAAAGTCTCCTGTGAGATTCCTAGCCCCTTGGAGAATATACTTTCCATGTGGAACACAGAAAGACATGCCAGCCTCTAGCACAAAGGTAAAATTCTGGAGGTCAAATTTCTCTTTGTAGTGACAGTCACTGGAAACATACTTGGTTTATATTATAAATGTAGTTATACAAGCAAAATTCAGTCCTATGGGATACAGAAAATAAGATCTAGAACACTGAATTCTGCCCCCTTTATATCAGGATGGTATACACTTCCAAATAGTGTAAATTCCTTAGCTAAGGAATTAGGTGAGACTGTTTCAATCCACATTTCATTCATCAAACCAGTATTCGTTAAGAACAGTTTAGGGTCTCTACATCAGAAAACAGCTCCTCAGAACAGACTGGCAACAAGAGATATAAAACCTAAAAGGACAGTCAAAAATACCAGAGGGCTGAAAACTCAACCTACAAGTGAATGTTGAAGGATTGGCTGTAATGCAGTGTTTAGTCAAGAGACAAGGCATATGTTTAATGACATGGTTTCAAAAACATCTCACTGAAAACAAAGCCTACTGGGTTATTCTCTACTTTCAAGAGGACATAATGACTCAAACGAAAACCACAGGGCAAGCAGCACGGTAGAGACAAAAGAACCACGCTGGAAAATTGGAAGGTCCATTTTGCCTCAAAACCTCTGAACTTGGACATCAGGGATAATATGGAACCTCTTCTGACTCCCAGCTCTGGCTGCTTTTGTGCACTTAACCCATGAATTTGGACAAGTTACTTAACATAGTCAAGCCCCAGTTTTTTCCTTCTTGATGTAGGGATAATGAATGGTGTGTATCTCACAGAGTTCTTATAAGGCTAGGAAACTGAACTAAAGATGCCAGGAATGCACTTAACAGAATGCCTGACACATCGTAAGGATTCAGTAACAGCTCGTGAGTCTTGTCTGTAAAACCGAGGGTACACCTCCCTAAGTAAATGGCATCACAAAATACATTCAGTACATACAGTACTGACCTGCATTCTCTCTCGAGTCTTACCTTGACCATCTATGGAAAGCCTAAAATCTTACTACACACAGGGGTTGAAGGAATAAGGAGATAATGAATATAAAATTGTTCTACTAGCTAGAGCATACAGTGAGGGCCCATTACATGTGTTATCATGAGTAATATTTAGGAAAAAAGCAACAATCATCTCTGGAGAAATATTAACTATAATCACACTAAAACTAGGCAAGATAGTCTCTTCAGCAGTTTCTAAATCCTCTCTAAAGGAACACATCTTGATCTCTGACACTACTAGTGAAAGGCTGAATTCTTGTCTCGGCAATGATATTCAAGATTTCAAGCCCTAAATATGAAGGAGACTTTCATTAACATTGATAGATCAGGACCATTTAAACAACAAATACTGTTGAAAAGCTCAGGATATTCCATTCAGCATCAATGTTGGCTGATAGTTGTTTGCATCATCCTTAACATGCTCCACTACTAATTGGCTCAGTGTTGAGAAAGAGAAAGAGAAAAAGAGAAAAAGAAAGAGAGAGAAAGAGAAAGAGAGAGAGAAAGAGAAAAAGAGAAAGAAAGAAAGAAAGAAAGAAAGAAAGAAAGAAAGAAAGAAAGAAAGAAAGAAAGAAAGAAAGAAAGAAAGAAAGGAGAGAGAGAAAGAGAAAAAGAGAAAGAAAGAGAAAGAGAAAGAGAAAGAGAAAAATAGAAAGAGAAAGAGAAAGAAAGATGCAACCTCTTCCACAGCCTGCCCAGAGACCCTAAGAAAGCTCTGCCTCTCTCTGTTTACAAGCACCAAGGAAATCCAAGGGTAACTATAACTCAATAATAGGTGTTCCTGTTGCCTGGAAACCAGGGTTGAGACCAACACTATCAGGACAAGGTTAGCTCGTGAAGCTTGCTGGGCGGGTTCCACTTCCTCTCGTCTTTCTGTCTTCTACTCCACATTGCCCTCTTGACCCAGTTTTCCAAGATTTGGTTCTCTGACCCAGCTCCACAGCAGCCTCCAGTTCTCCACAGACTGCAATGGACTCTGCCTCATTTCTTCAGCTCACCACTCTGTACTCTGATAACCTTGACAGGCAAACCCACAGCAAAGAGGACTTCCTCTCTCTGTTCTTACATTTCCCTGTTGGAAACTGCCTTAAACTACAAGGCTGTGGCCCACTCATTCAACAAACATTCACTGAGGACTGGTCATTTTCTATGCATTATACCTCATTGCCATTGCATAGGTGAAATATGACCTTGGATGCAAGGACTTGCAGTCTAGTAGAAACAAATATATACATAAATAGTTGCACTAAGAGGCATTATAGGCATGGACAAGAAACTACAGTGGAAGGTAACCACGGTGCACAGAGGCTCGGTGACCTAGTCCAGTTCATACAGCTATCCGTAGGAGGACTGTGATTTTTGAGCCTAGATATTCCTACTCCAGGACCTCTGCTCTTTACCTATGTATGGTTATAAAAGTTGCCTTCTTGGCAGAATGCATGAGCTCTGGCAGGGTGGGGGAATGGGCGAGAACACAGGTCTAGATTTGTTAAAAAAATAAAAATAAATTTATGACATGGTGGAGCACACCTTTAATCCAAGCACTCGGGAGGCCAAGGCAGGCAGATCTTTGTGAGTTCAAAGCCAGCCTGCTCTACATAGAGAGCTCCAGGCCAGCTGGGACTAAAGGAGACCCTGTCTCAAAAAGACAAAAAAAAAAAAAAAAAAAAAAAAAAAAAAAAAAAAAAAAAAAAAAAAAGTGGTCTCTAATTAATTCAATTATTTTGAGATAAAAATCAGAAAATAATTTAGAAATTTTGGTTTTATTAAATATTTCAGTATCACGTATTTGAACGAGTAAGAAGGAAACATGACATATATTGGCGATCAGTTAGCCTTCATGATGCACCCCTACTGTCTGGCATAGTGCCAGACACAGTATAGCACCTACCAACGTTTATTTTCAAAATGAAAGAATATTTATAATGCTGAATGCACATCTACATCCAAAAGATACAAAACATACATCCATTAAAATATTAGTACCAAATGTTTTTTTTGTAGTAAATAAGAACTGAAATCAATTCAAATATCCAACAATAAGGTGACAGACTTTTTAATGTGGTATATTGATAAATAAAAGGAACAAAATATTGATACAGGTGACAACGCTGATGAATCTAAAAAAGAATATGCTGAGTAAAAGACGACAGACACAAGGCAGGAGAGACTGCTTAGCCGTTAAGAGCACTGGCTGCTCTTGAAGACCCACCCACATGCTGACCCAGAGCTGCCTGTAACTCCAGTTCCAAGGGATCTGTCTCTTTCTACTGGCCACCACAGGCATTGGACACGTGATACCCTTACATACATGCAACCAAAACACTCATACACATAAAATAAATAAATAAATAAATAAATAAATAAATAAATAAATAGCACAGTAAGTATAGTGCAGCCATTAAAGCCTAGGCTAACAACCAAAAATAAATAATAACTAAATAAAAAGTCAGACACTAGAGTACCAAGTGCATTAAGGGTACTTTGTTACAGGAAGTCCAGAAACAGAAAAGCTCACTTGAAGTGAAGGAGAAACAGGACAGTGTGAGCTCTGGAGGAGCAGAGATATTCCGAACCCTCTAGGGTGACAGGTGATTCTCTGTACCTTAAAGTTATGGTATGCACCTGTAGTCCCCTGTCTGAACTCAGCAATGTTCACTTACGATTTGTGCATTTTTCTGTGACATTTTTAGCTAAAAAATACAGTGAACTTTACTTATATATATTATAGCCCTATGGTTCTTGGTTAAAAATTAAATAATACTCAGTTGGTCTGTTCCTAATACCTAACTGGTTGAAAAGAGAAGAAACCCCCTTCTTTTCTTAGTAGAATGGATTGCATTTGAATTATATTTGTGTCCGGTTTCTTTTTCCCTTTGGAAATAAAGACTAGCTTATGCATTTAAAATTTCTTCTATAAATGTCATTTTGGAGAAAGATCGTTTTCTAAGTCATGACTTCTCAAAAATACTAGGCCTCTCAATCTGAAGTAGCAAGCTTCTTCCTGATTAGGACACACCTCCCCCTTGTGGTTGATGGAAAGAAGAGCCTTAAATTCCTTCAACTGAAATTTAAGTAGACCCTTAAATTCCTTCAATTGAAATTTAAGTGATTATATGGTGAACCTGTGGTGACAAACACTGGCATGATCTTGTCCTAACTGTATCTGCATCCTTAATCATTCACCTAACCAACCAGTGTGTCAAGGTGAATCTTTGGTTGTAATTGCAGAGAATTCAGGGTACAACTGTTACTCTTCAAATCTTCCTTGAATCTGGAGTAAAGTAGCATATAGGCTTTATTTACTCAAATCTAGTTCTGAGCAATAACTCGAAATACAGTACATTTAAATCATACTATGGAAGGATAAGGACTCCGCTTCATTATGCATCAGGTCTTATCAACAGTTGAAATTAAGGCATAAGGTTTTATATACTTTCTTCAAGTAGTTAAAATCCAAGGTGAACAAACTGTAATTAAAAAAAAAACCCACCGGGCGTGGTGGCGCACGCCTTTAATCCTAGCACTTGGGAGGCAGAGGCAGGCGGATTTTTATGAGTTCAAGGCCAGCCTGGTCTACAAAGTGAGTTCCAGGACAGCTGGGGCGTACAGGGAGACCCAGTTCTCGAAAAGACCAAAAAAAAAAAAAAAAAAAAAAAAAAAAAAAAAAAAAAAAAAAATTCAACCTTAGATAAGGTAACAAAATTGACTTTTAGGTAAAAACCCTGCTCTTGAATTTAAGCACTATGAAATGTAATTGGTACAAGATATAGACCTTACATTAAATATTTTCAGAAAATTAACTGTAACAGGCTGGGGAAATTGGAGATTTTGACTGGTGGGGAAGCTGAACCAGCAGAGTAAGCTTGCTACTCGGAAGCTGAGAAGAACTTGGGCTGCATTAGCATAGGAGTCCTAAACATCCCTCAGCAGAACAATATACATATCAGTGTCATTACTTCCACAGGCTAGCAGGCAGCACCTCACCAACAGAACAGGATGTGCAAATTAATACCCATAAAATTTACATAAAAGGCCAAAATTTATTATTTCAAAATAATGCAGTATGTTGCCTTGAAATACTTAAGTATATGATGTTAAAAAATACATAGAGACAAATATTAGGATACTGATTGGGATATTTAGGGAAGAACATTCATTCTAGGGAGCTAAGAACTCTGCTGAAAGTCTGTGGATGCCCATTGCAGTAGTCCATACATATTTTCATTTCTTAAATATTACATAGGTATTAAATTTTAGATTGAATTCACATGACAGTAAACATGAGCGGTTAAAAGTCACCTGTTTTACTCTGAGATTATAGCGTAGTATATATTCTATGTTCTTTGGGATGACCCCAACCATTCAAAGAATACAGAGAAATGAGTTCCATTGGGAGCTGGGGTGCAGCTCAGTGGCAGAACACTAACAGGCATGTGGTCCTAGGCTCAATCCCCAGCACCACAGAAATTATAAAACAGTACACTGAGGGGAAAAGACTTGGTGAAGAGATTCAAGACCATGCCATATTAAAAATAGTAAGAAGGTTGACGGGTGTCTGCCTCAGTCATTCTACACCTTATTTTTTTGAGACAGAGCCTCTCACTGAACCTGGAACTCATCAGTTTGGCTAGAACAGCTTGTCATTGGGCTCCAGGGACCTACGTCTCTCAACCATGACCACTCTTACTGTACTGATTCTAGGACCCTAAGTAAGTTATTAACCTCTCAAACCCTCATTTGTAAAACAAAGATAAGTGTTCCCCTTTCCCTGACCTCTCCAGCATTTGGTGTCTTTTCTTTTCTCGATCTTAGCCAGTCTTATCAGAGTGAGATGATATCTTAGAGTGGTTTTGATTTGCATTTCCTTAATTATTAATAATGTTGAACACTTTTTAAGACATTTCTCAGCCATCTTTACTTCCTCACTGATGAAGTCTCTGTTCACCTCTTTCAAGTGTGGTTGCTTTAAGGGTGAAATGCAACACTTAATAGGAGCTATGTAAGTAGTATCTAATAGATACCTATCTAAGCTATCCAAGTAGCATTAATAATATTTCAGTGGTGGGCTGGAGAGATGGCCTAGCGGTTAAGAGTGCCGACTGCTCTTACAGAGGACCCGGGTTCGATCCCCAGCACCCACATGGTGGCCGAGAACCGTCTGAAACTCCAATTCCAGGAGAACTCCAGTTCCAGGGGAATCCGAGACCCTCTTCTGACCTCCGCGGCATTGCACAACATGGGTGCACAAACTTGCATGCAGACAGTACATTCATACACATACAGAAATAAATAAAATTAAATAAAAAATTAAAAATAATAATAATAATAATATTTCAGTGGTTACATAGCATTTGACACTTACTGACGCTAACGCCCCCTTTCTTCAATTAAACTTCCTTTCCAGTCCATTCTCCCCTCAATAGAGCTCCCTTTTAGTATCAGTGCTGAGTGAAGACTTGTCCTCAGTCATCCTCATCATAGAAATTTGACTCCTTTTCTACAGATCTTTTCTTCCATTCCAAAAACTGTTTGCCTCAATCTTTGCCTCATAGTTTCCACTTTTTTCCTTTACTCCAGAACAGAAAAGAACATCAATGTGCAAATCATGCCCCACCACAGTTGTTTGTCGAAATCTGAAGAGAGGGAGGACTTGGTAACTGTGGGTCAGCATGCCCTCATCCAGTCTGGAGCACAATGTAAACGTGATATTCGGCAAGACTGAACTCACAGAGGAGTGAGGCAAGATGTTCATTTATAAGAGGAAATTGCACTCAGGATACCTGCTTTCTAGATCAGTGAGGAGTTGGCTATCAAGTTAAAGTAAACCTCTTAAAAGTTAATTTTTATGTGTAAGTCAAGCTGTGCAGAATGACCCTGGGTAGAATTAAGTTTATGGAAGAGGAACCAAGAAGTGCATTACTACGGCTGCACAGACACAAAGGAAAACTGCTTCCACGATCCTAGCAGGTGAAGTACTCCAGCTACCCTCCACAGGGAAGCCCAGGATGCAATGGGAAATAGTTGCATTCCCATCTCAGCCCTAGAAGTAAGGGCTTGGGCAACGCAGATAGCTTCTCAATGGTGGATTCATACCCATGAAATGGAGGAAGTTATTATAGTATCTACCTCATATCCTGTTTTGAGAGCCATGTAGACACTGATCATGTGAAGCAGGGTGTCTTAAAGTTTTTCCACTTATGACTGTTTTCCATCCAAGAAATTGCTGTGCAATTCTGCATATACAGGTATATAAAACAGACAAATCTGATACTCACTGATAATAAATCATAAAAACATGATTACACATATAAGTTCAGAATTTTTAAAGGTAAAATCCAATTTTCAAAGTAATGAGATGGATGTGCTTATTCATTTTTACATAAAAAAATTAAATATTAGCTTGGTATGGTAGCATATATCTTTAATCCCAGCACTCAGGAGGCAGAGGCAAGTGGATCTCTGTGAGTTCCAAGCCAGCCTGGTCTACATAGTGACTTCCAGGCCAGCTGAGACTATAGGGAGACCCTGTTTCAAAAAGACCAAAAAAATTAAATCTTGACTGACTAGTCAACACTGTAGGACACAGAACATCTTGAATGTTTCTCTGAGCTGATCGATATTTTTATTTTATAATCATCAAAGCTAAGAACACTCATTTGTATAAATACATAGTACAAAATGCCAGAAATATGCTCATGGCCATGTCATAAATCACTGGAAATTCATTCCTAATCCCAAGGCAAAATTCACTTAATGATTTTAATGAAACTCAATCAGTAACTCAAAGAACAATTTTTAAAATCAAGCATTCTAAGCCAGTACAATCCAAACATATATTAATTTGATGCTTAAAGGCTAAAGAATCTTTAGAGTTTTTTCTAATTAAGCCATTATGTTTCTTTAAAGGTAGAAAATGTTGCATGCAGCATTACTGCCGTTCATAGCATGCAGTAGTCAGCATGTGTTGATGCTGCATGGTGTTATGGGATCCATGGTGTGTGAGTGCACACCTTGTATATTCAGAACCATGGCTGTGGTGAAGTCATAGGCTACAGCACAGGCAAGTGCTGCCAAATGCCACATTTATTACATGTTCATGCTGAATTCATTGTAGTGTGTGCACATTCCGAAAGATTTTGCTGTCACCAAATCTTCCTCAACCTCACATCTGCTTAAAAGGCTTGAAGTCAAGTTTCCTCAGTGTAAATAATTATGAGATCTGAACATGGGTTTAATCTTTAGAAAAAGGAGGGAAGTATGACAGGTTTGGCAAAATCAGCACTAACTGGAACAATGCAAAGTCTACTGAAAGATGATTGCAAAATAAGGATTAATAGCATGGACCATGCACACACAGACATTGTAAGAGGGGGGAAAAACAGGATTAAAGGTATTTAAAACAAGAGAGAGGCTTAAATATAAACATTTTAGATACAAATATTAGCTCAATGCTATTTCCTCTCTTCAGTAGGAGAATGGTTGGAACAGCAAACATTTGGAATTATAAATTCAAAGTAGTTAGATTCTTAAAGGTTACTTGTGGGATAGGTGCGCTGCTGGTATAACACTATGGATGTGATCCCCAGTATGACAGAAAAGAAAAGCTATTCTGAATATGTATAACTTTTTAAAAATCTCAAAGACAAGGTAGAAGGGGGAACAAAGCATGGATTTGGAATGAGGGACCCAGATTCAAGTCCAAACTCTTGGCAGTCTCCTTAGACATATGAACTATAAAAGGATACATCCTTTCTAAGGTCTGTGTCTTTGTAAAAGGTGTCAACAATGCTTTTTCTACTTCAAACAGATGCGGTAAGAAGTAAAATAGCACAACATGTTAGATGTGTCCTGTAAATTATAGTGTGCTATATCACCAGATAATGTAGACCAAACTGATTTTTTATATTTATCAAGAAAACTTTCCTATGCCACTGTGGCAAATTTTAATTGAATAAATGACTCATTTAAGAAAGTTGTTGAGGGGCTGGAGAGATGGCTCAGCAGTTAAGAGAACCGACTGCTCTTGCAGAGGACCCGGGTTCAATTCCCAGCACCCACATGGTGGCTAAGAACCGTCTTTAACTCCAGTTCCAGGGGGAAATCTGACGCCCTCTTCTGACCTCCGCGGCATTGCATGACACGGGTGCACCAACCCACGTGCAGATGGTACACTCATACACATGAAAAATAAATAAATGCTGTTGAATTTTTTAGATTTTTTTCATACAATATAATTTTGTGGCATTTAGCCCTCCTTCCCTATCTGCACCTCTTCTTACTGACCTTTGTTCAATTTAATGTACTCTATTAATATATAAAAAATTCTATAGAGTCTAATTTGTGTTCTCAAATGTCCTTCAGTGTGGGTCTGTCCACTGGAGCCTGGTTAGCCTATCAAGAGTCGCATCCTTGAGAGAAATTGTCTTTCCCCCATCCGCAGCAGCCATTGGTTGACAAAAGTTCCTTAAGTTGAGTTGGGATTCTTACCCACTTCCCCATGTCTATGCTGGGATTTTATCTGCTTTGAGCTGGCATGGGACTTGTGATGCTGTCACCATTGCTGTGAGTTCATATGAGTAAATAACAGACCAGCTGTCTGGAAAACTGTTTCCTTGTGTTCATTCACCATCTCTGGCTCTTCTAATCCTCTGCGATGATCCCTCTGAGCTTTGGGAGGCAGGAAATTTGATATGACATCCCATTCGGGGGTAGTGAGTGCTCTGCAGCCTCTTGTTCTCTGCACGTTGGCAAGTTATGAGTTTCTGTGTTAATCACCATCTGCTGCATAAAGAAATTTGTCTAGTGAGAGTTGAGAGATGCATTAATTCATGGGTATAACAATAAGCCATTAGGAGTCAATTTAATACTTATACCTATTTAGCAGAATCATAGTACTAAGTTCTCCCCTATACCCTGTGACCTGTCTAGCCTTAGGTTCCAAAGCCTGATATCACTGTTAGGTATTTGAGCTCCATCCCATGAAGTCCAATTAGAGGGTGGTTGGTTATTCCCATGCATATTTTTGTGCCACTATTGTGTGGAAGGGCATATCTTGCCAAGGCAGTTGTTGTAATAAGTTGTATTCCCAGCTGGGTAAAGTTGATGATTATGTTTTTCTTCTAGTGGCATGTATAGCCTTTTCTACCTCCATGAAATCTAGCCAGTAGGCATGAGGCTCTGAGGTCAGCACCACCTTGATTTCTCTTTGCTTTTCCTACAGCTCATGTATGTAGAAGAAGTGACTTCTTAAGACCCAGAAATATAACACATAGTCCCTGAAACTGATGAGCAGACAAATCTCTTTACTACATTAATCAGAAATTAAAAGCTGCAGTATATTTTATAAATTCTAAGGATGGTAACTTTTCAGTGAAATAAATCACAAAAAAATGCTCAGTACATCTCAATACATCATCATTTGATAATAAATGTAAAAACATATTTACTACAAATAGGTGAATGCTAACATCCTTAATAAATAACAGCCTTTACCACCTGACCCAGGCACACCACTCCTGGGTATATACCCACTCATCCTACCACAAAGATACATGTACATCTATGTTTATTGCAGCACTCTTCACAATAGCAAAGAGCTGGAACCAACCCAAATGCCCCTCAACAGACGAGTGGATGACAAAAATGTGGTACATCTACCCAATGGAGTTCTATTCAGCGGTAAAAAAGATGATGTCATGAACTTTGTGGGTAAATGGATGGAACTCAAAGCCATTGTGCTAAGTGAAGTAACACAGTCCCAGAAAAACAAATGGCAAATGGTTTCCCTCATTTGTGGATGCTAACACCAAATCCCCATTTGAAAGACAAGCTGAATAACATTATTGTTATACTTCTTTTTATCTGAAAGCAACTGTGTTGTTATAATATAAATCTCTTAATGGGCTCTAGAATCAGCCTACCAGCTATTTTCAGACTCTGTAATTACTGTATATGGGAGGAAGGCATGTATTCATATTTTACAGTAGTATAAAGTTAAAGGGGGAAAGTGTGAATTCCTAAACATATTTTGTAATTAGCGTACAGTTTCTTCTCAGAGGTCATAATTTTGATGCATCTGTGATGGTTATATAGGCATATGTTGGAGCAATATAAAGGGGAGGGAAAAACAGCAACATAAAGACTGGATCAAATAACTGGATGATAGATACAGTTAAACTCTGCATAAAACAACAAGCCTCTGCAGGGAAAAATTTGGAAAGACTGAGAGAAAGATGAAAGACATGTACAGCAGAAGGCATGAACATGGATGGGATGGGGGCAGGGAGAGGGGACTGTGTCTAAATTGGACTGAAAGATAATGTACGAAATACACAATTCATCAATAAAAGTATTTTAAAAAATAAAATAATAAATAAATAACAGCCTTATAAAAAATCGGTGAACAAACAGTAACACCTTAAAGAAAAATACAACAGGATTTGAACACTTTTAATAAGTACACTTATAAAAGAAACAACTTACATAGTCATCAACAAATTTAAAATTAACACAACTATGTATTATCACTGAGAATTTCTTAGTAAAAACTCAAAATTGCAAATGCTATATTAGTGTGTTGGTATGAGGATAATGAAAACCTTAATTCAGGATTTGGGAACACAAATTGGTAGCATCTTTTTGGAAAAAATAATTCACCAATATGTATCAAGAAGCTTAAAATTGGGCTGGAGAGATTGCTCAGTGGTTAAGAGCACTGGCTGCTCTTGCAGAGGACCCAGGTTCAATTCCCAGCACCCACGTGGAGGTTAACAACCATCTGTAACTCCAGTTCCAGGGGATCTGACAACCTCTTCTGACCTTTGTAAGCACTGCATGACACGGGTGCACTTACATATATGCAGGCAATACACACAAAATCTAAAAAGAAGCTTAAAATTGCCAAACCCTTAGTCCAGAAATGTCATTGCCTAAACTATAACTAGGTTCTGAGGTTCCTTAGAAGTACATGGCTGTAAAAGTGAACAGTTGCAACCTTAATGGCTGTAGCCAGCATTTATTGAGCACCTATTGTTTGTTTGTTCATTTTGAGATGAAGGTCTCTCTATATTGTCCAGGCTGGCCACAAACTCCTGGGCCTAAATAATCCTCTTCCCTCAGCCTCCTGAGCAGCTAGAACCACAGGTGCATGCCACCGAACTAGCTTGCTGCTTTGAGTGCCTCTCTTAAAATTATTTAAGGCTTAAATTCATGCACTGAACAACAAAACCTACTCTTTTCACTTAAAAGAGTAACAGACAAACAAGCACTTATAAATGTCAAAGGCTATCATACGTGCCACGTAACCTGTTGGTAGAACATTGAGATGTTTATTAGAACCAAATCGGTTCAGTTTCTCTGAAAGTTCACAGATGAAAATTGTTAAAGGATACCTTGTACAACTATGAGGTCCTTTCCTCCCCACCTCCCCACAACATTCAACTGAACTCAACTGCTGCCCTCACCCAAACTGCAGAAGCCCTCTCCAGTCTTCATGCAGCATCTACCCTGCTGCATTTCTCCCTGTGTCTTCATTCCTACCACACTGTTACTGTGAGCTATGGGATGGAGAAACTGTTAACTTCACAGTGAAACCATGAATCTAAATTCCAACTCTCCTCACAATGTGCTCTTTAAATCATACAGGAGATGCCTACTCAAAAACTTTCAACAACCTTCATCACGGAAGACAAAGCAGGCTCCACAAACTAAAACCGTTAAAAGGGCAACGCTGTGCTCAATTCTCTGTGTTTGCCATGGAACTTAGTCAAAATGTAAGCAGCCAAACTGAAACAAAACCTACCCCTGTGGAGTCAGTTATTCCCGTCTCATTGTTATGATGTGTTTTATGTGATGTCCACACTCGCATTTCATAACATTGCTAATAATGAAATTCTTGAGCAAAAAGCATTATAAAAGCACAGTCATTTTATTTATAAATAAGGTGTTCATTGGATTTATTTAAAATATTCATAATAGGATCACTCAATTTGAAATATATCTACAGAGATAAAAATAAGTTCTGTTTAAATTCCATATAAAGTATAAACTAAGCAATTTTTATTTGGTTAAAATCTTTCCTCTCTTAGTATGTTTTCATACATATTAATGCTTTGAAAGGGATTACTTTTTTCCTAATAAATACATTCATAAGCAGTGCTGACATTTCTTTGGACTTTGCTTAAACTGCAAGAGATTTTTGGCATTTGGCAAAAAGACTAATTGCAGTGCCTGAGGGTGCCAAGGAATGAGCTTCTAGGCTTCAAGAGAAGGATCTGTGACTGCTAAAGTAACATTCAAAAATATGCCTTGGGTAAGATAGAAGGCTGGAGGGACGTTGCCAGGGTCTCGCAGTAGAGTTAACAGATTTCTTTTCAACATCACAAAGCCCTATGAAGTACCTGTAATCTTCCAATTAAATGAGATGTTTCAGGTAAGCTGCCTACACACATGTTTCAGGTATTTTCTTCCCCTTGATGTCTGTCTGAGACAGGATGAGGGCAAAGTAGAAGTTAAAAGGAGCCCTAGATAGTCTTGGTTCTTAACTTTGGTAGCCACAGTCATGTCTCAATTTGTTGTTCACATGGTTTTTCTTTCTTTTCTCTCTGTTTTCTTGGAACCAAACTTTTAGCTACTTATAAAAAAATAAACAATGAAAAATCATACATATGCATGTGTATTTAAATAAAGATACATGTAAATATACTTTTTAATCATAGAATAAATAGTCCATCAAAGAGACTTTCATGTTCCACAGAGTCAGTTCTCAAATGACTTCATGGTATCATGTTAAAAACCAGAACACAGTCCATTTTTACAGTAAATTTACTCGATCACAGTTACTAATCAGATTAGCACCGCTTTTATGTCCAACAACTTTTAAAAGTTGAGAGATCATTAAAGAAACTACACTTATATGCCATGTAGCCTGCACCATTTTACTTGTTGGTCTTTGTCTTAAACTGGTCTTCAAAAAAATAGCTTCAAGGAATTATTTTAAGCTGTACTTAAAATATAATGCACAAAATAGAAATGCATCATTTAAATAAGTCTATTGTTGAATGATATGATGAGAATGTTTTAAAATGTATTCATTAATACTTATATCAATCTGGCTAAATAGTTAATGTCCATTTTTACATAAATGTCTAAGACTAGTACAGGGATGCTCCTGGAGAATTCTCAGACAACTGTATAATGAAAAAAGTAGTCTCTTCTTGGGAAATGGAAAGCCTATAAAATCTACCAGCCTAAGCTATGCTGTTTAAGGAAAAAATACAAATATATAAGCAAACACTTGGCTAGAAGAAATGCCCATGCCTCTAAATTTCTTATCATTTAAATATAAGTATGATTTAAGTAAGATATTATGTCTGCACTAAATTAGTATAACTGATGTCTTGCATCCAAAGAAAGAAAAATGTGTCTAATTATATCAATGGATAAAGGATGCTTAGCAATGAACATATATTTGAGCGAGCAAATCAAAAGAAGTCAGTGTTTGATTTTGATCATTATGCAAAGCAAGCAAGACAACATTTTATAAAGTTTCTGCAAAACCGATGAGCTCAAATTTTATCTACTGATTTCTGTGATTTATACATTGGAGTATATATTGAGAATTAGTCAAAACTTTTGAAAACAGAGCTAAATTTCAATATCTGAAAATTTCCTATACAGATACCCAGCCAATTCAGCCTTCTCTTGGAAAACAAAGACTCCAAAGTAAGCTGTGAGAATGAAAATCTCACTTGTATCAACATGCATTTATCTATGAATTTGAGGTGTCTGGCTCTAATTTTCTTTTTTTTTTTTTTTTTGGCTCTAATTTTCAATTAAGAAGAAGGTTATGTCAGTAATTATCCAAATTTTAAATTAATTATTTAATACACTATAAACACATGAGTTATATCTACATATAACACAAACATATCATCTAAAAATGAATATATTGCCTCTAAAAATATAAATACATATGTATATTTCATGATTGTAGGAACAAATCAAACCAGCATGAAGTTTGTTTTTTCCGTTTCTTTGCAGCAAATTCCATTTTCTATCAGGCTCATGACAGGGACAGAAGAAGGAGGAAGGAAGCTGGACAGTTAATAGACCATATCCGGAGATCCCACAAATGAATGATCAATTTTCAAAGGAGTCTTAAGTATCCAGGTGTCTAGTAGATTTCCCCACGGGTTATCTATTAAAATTCTAGATGACAGCAATGACATTCACAGACCCAACTGTACAATTTGGGAGGCTCTGAAGTACCTGGACCCTCATTAAAAGAAGCATTTCAATGTGGTCCTATGAAGACCTATACACACTTAATATTTCCAAGGACTAAAAACGCACTAAGCCAATCCTTCAAGGAAATGTGCTTTCAACCAAGACGTGAAGATAACTCTTCCAAGATAAGGTGTCTTTGTTGAACTCTGTGAGAGAATCTTGTGAGTTAAAATTTTGAATTATATCCAAGGAAATTCTGAGACAGCATAAAAAAGTAGGAAATCAACCTCCCAAACAACAAAAGTCAAAAGAGAATTCAAGCCAACAAGTTTTCCAAGACATCTAAGCAGATGATCGGTGACGCAAGAATGAATAAAACAGCAACCCCACTGAGGACTCCACTGAGAAGGAAGTCTCACATGGTAGGTGGGAAGGGGAGCAGGGAGGGGGCAGAGTTACAAGTGAGCATTCACCTCATAATTCAAGCAAAGGAAACAAATCTTCTAGTAAAGCTTTAGGCAAGGGTCAGACTTCCACATTTCAGGGGAAATCCAAACAAAAGAAAGAAACAGAGAATCATGTGAATGTGTCACTTGACTCAACTTAAGCTAAAATCTCTGGCCACATAAACTGTAGTAAACATTTTAACCTGACTTGAAGGACTGAGAAAGCATCAAAGTCTCTGTGATGTTGGTGCTGACTTCCCTAATAACAAGAGCACTCACTACAGTAAGGAGACCCTGTAGTGAGTGACTTGTCCCTCTCAGTAAGTGCTTTCATTGAAATCACTTCATTAAATCTAAGATTTGACACCACAATACATGAAGACTACAAAATAGCTTTCTTCATGTAGTTATAGATATTGACTGGGCATTCTTTGCCTTCCTAATGTTCCTTAGGTATATTGTCTACTATGGTTCCTGCATAGAATTCTCACTCAACTTATGTAGACCAACAGTTAGCAAAAGACTGATTAGTAAAAGATTACCACTTCTGAATGGAAGTCATTTAGTCTGTCACACTGATCTGTCTGAAAATGTGAAGCAATGAAAAGTATTTTGGCCAAGCTGTTAATGAGAGAGCTTGAGAATAAAACTATAAGCTCAGGGCTAGAGAGATGGCTCAGTGGTTAAGAAAACTGGCTGTTCTTGCAGAGGACCTGGGTTCAATTCCCTGTACCCACATGGAAGCTAACAACTGCCTGTAACTCCTAACTCCAGTTCCAGGGGAATTCAACACTTTCTTCTGCCCTACATGGGTACTGCACTTATACGTATGTGGGCAATACATTCATATACTAAAATAAAAAATAAAAAATAATTGCCGGGTGTGGTGGCACACGCCTTTAATCCTAGCACTCAGGAGGCAAAGGCAGGTGGATCTTTGTGAGTTCAAGGCCAGCCTGGTCTGCAGAGCGAGTTCCAGGACAGCTGGGGCTACAGGGAGACCCTGTCTCAAAAAGACCAAAAAAAAAAAGAAAAGAAATAGTAAATAAGGCCTTAACTTAGATGACAGTAAAATTCTAAACTGAAAACAATAACCTTATGTTTGATGTGGCCAGGTGTGGTGGCACATGCCTTTAATCCCAGCACTCAGGAGGCAGAGGCAAGAGGATCTTTGTGAGTTCAAGAGCACCCTGGTCTACATACTGAGTTCCAGGCCAGCTATGGCTACAGGGAGACCCTGTCTCAAAAAGATCAGAAGACAGAAAAAAAATTATGAAGATGTTCTACTACTACATGCCAGGTCACCACTTATAACAAGTAAAATATAGGATAAAGAATAATGATTAGTCAGATATTTTTCTACGTGGTTGACAATGGTTCTATCTTATTCTAGTTTTATTTTCTTAGTCACTATCTCAAAATTATAGTACATAGTTAATTTTTCTAGTACTCTTCTATACACCTAAGTTATTACATTCCAAAATTATTGAAAGCAAGCTTATTCATTTGGAAATTCTCAAAAGAGTATGAACTGTGGTGATTCACAATTCTACCACAAGAAGTTTTTACTAAAAACATGATCTTCTTTTTCTACAATGGGTGTCCAATAAGAACCAAGAAGATCAGAGGCCAAATGGGAAAGGAAACAGCTCATATCAACATTATCATAATTGAACACTGTGGTGGTTTGAATGAGTGTCCCCCATAGGCTGTAAGTATTCAGACATTTGTCTCCAGTTGGTGGCACTGGAGGTCTTAGAAGGTGTGGCCGTGCTAGAGCAAGTACGTTATTGGGGGCAGACTTAGTGAGTTTAACAAGCCTCATGGTCTACAGTTGCTCTCTCTCTGCTTCCTGTGCTCTTTGTGAGATGTGAACCTCGGCTTGCTGCTCCAGATCCAGCCACCATGCCTCCCACCACAATGAACTCTAATTCCCTGGAACTGTCAATCATAAGCTCAAATAAACTCTTCCTTTTATAAGTTCCATGGTCATGGTGTTTTATCACAGCAACAGAAAAGTGACTAATACAGAAATTGGTACCAGGAGTGGGGTGTTAGCTGTGAAGAACCTGACCATGTGGATGTTTGGAGAAATGTGGAAGACTTTGGAACTTTGGGCTAGAAAAGCTGTTGACTACTGTAAGCAGAACTTAAGGGACTATTTTAGTAGAAGCCTGGAAGAAAGCATGGCTGCAAAAAATGTAGTTCCAGAGGAAAATAAATACTTAGGCAGCAACTGGGATATTTTGATAAAGAGTCTGGCAGCAGTTTGCCCACAGCCCAGATGCTTGCCTGATGCTAAGTTGAAAAGCAATGGACTGATGTCTTTGGTGGAGGATATTTCAAGACAGCCTAATGTAGAAATGGTGGCGTGGCTTTTAATGGTGCATATTATACAGATTTACAGTTGAAAAGAGCAAATGGGGCAGAAGGAAATGCAGAATGTACAGTTTGGATCTGAAAAGTACACTAGGAAGATTAAAGGTGTGGCCAAGGCTTGTGAAGGAGAGGCTCCCTTTCATAAGGAGACTAAAGTGATTAAGGAGAGGCCTGGAGATTTACAAGTAAACAAAAGAATCAGTACCTTCAGGCCAAGACCACACCCAGCTAATCCTCCAACAAGTCCAGGGCAGAGAAATAGTGCAAATGTGGTTAAAGTTGGAGAGAGTCCATCCCGAACTTGCAGCCAGATTCAGCAATTTCATTCACGTGGTGCTGGCTTTAGAGGCACGAAGTTTGCAAGAGTGAAGGGGTCATCAGTCTTCCTCCATGGTTTCAGAGAGCCAAAGAGGCCAGGCAGAATGCAGCAGGGGCGTCCCTGAATAAAGAAGGCCCTGATAGGCCATTGCATGAAGCTGTGAATGTGAAGCCTGGTTGGCAGCAGAGACCCCAAGAAGACATTTGAGAAGCCAGACCTGTGGGATATTTGCCAAGGAGAGCTGCATACAGGGAGTGGTGCCAGACTAAGAGAGAGATGTATGTTGCAAGCAAAGCTGGAAGAGCTGAGCCATCTAAGCCCTTTGGAGGTCAGGTCCCAGAAGTCGCACATGGAGCTACTAGACTTGGAGTTTGCCCTGCTGGTTTTTGGTCTTGTTTTTGTCCAGTGTTTCCTCACTATGCCTCTGTTCATCCCTTTTGGAATAGGAATGTGTATTCAGTTCCACTGTATGTTGGGAGTTTGTAATTTGCCTTTTGATTTTTACAGGAGCTTACAGTTTAAGAGATTGGCCTGAGTCTCAGAAGAGACTTTGGACTGTAGACTTTTGAATGGCATTGAAACTGGTAAAGACTGTGGGGACTTTTAAAGTTGGACTAAATGCATTTTGCATTTTATATGGTCAGGAGCCTATGGGGGCCAGGGAGTAGAATGTGGTGGTTTGAATGAGAGTCCCCCATAGGCTGTAAGTATTCAGACATTTGTCTCCAGTTGGTGGCACTGTTTTTGGAGGTCTTAGAAGGTGTGGCCATGCTAGAGGAAATACGTTATTGGGGGCAGGCTTAGTGAGTTTAACAAGCCTCGTGGTCTACAGTTGTTCTCTCTCTGCTTCCTGTGCTCTTTGCGAGATGTGACCCTTGGCTTGCTGCTCCAGATCCAGCCGCCATGCCTCCTGCCACAATGGACTCTAATTCCCTGGAACCGTCAATCATAAGCTCAAATAAACTCTTCCTTTTATAAGTTCCTTGGTCATGGTGTTTTATCACAGCAACAGAAAAGTGACTAATACAGACACAGATTAGGACAAGCCCCCAAAATTAGCTATCTGATCTGCAAATGTGGTGGGATTAACCAATGCCATTCACAAATCTGAGGAGATGATTGAGATGTGCAAACATTCCTCCAGGTATGCCTAGATCTTAGACAAACTGAAAGCAGAGTATCAATGTTGACACTACCTACTGAAATTTGAGATCAGCAAATATTATGTGACCATCATTGATGCCCCAGGACACAGAGACTTTAATCAGAAACATGATTACAGATTGTGCTGTTCACATTGCTGATGCTGTTGATCAATGAAGCTGGTATCTCCAAAAATGGGCAGACCCATGAACATGCCCTTCTGGCTTAGGCTTTGGGTATGAAACAACTAATTGTTGGTATCAACAAAATGTATTCCACCAAGCCACCCTAAAGCCATTAGAGAGAGGAAGAAATGGCTAATGAAGTCAGCACCTACTTTAAGAAAACTGGCTACAACCCTGACACAGTAACATTTGTGCCAATTTCTGTGTAGAATAGTGATAACATTGAGATCCTAGTGCCAACATGCCTTGGTTCAAGGGATGGAAAGTCACCTTGAAGATGGTAATGCACGTGATGGGAAACTGCACTGCTGGAAGCTTAGATGGAGTCCTACCACCAAACTGTCCAAATGACAGGCCTTTTCAACTGTCCCTCCAGGGTGTCTATAAAATTGGTGGTATTGGTACTGTCCCTGTGAGCCAAATGAAAACTGGTGTTCTCAAACCTGGCATGGTGGTTACCTTTTGCTCTAATCAATGTCACAACTTGGGCTTCAATGTAAAGGACACGTCTGTCAAAGACACTGGACATAGCAACAATGTTGGTGAAGAACCAATGGAAACAACTTGCTTCACTGCTCAGGTGAGTGCGCTGATTCATACAGACCAAACTAGTACCAGCTGTGCTCCTGTACTGACTTGGCAGGAGGCTCAAAAAACTTCCAAGGAAAAACTGATTGCTGTTCTGGTAAGAAGTTAGAACATGACCCTAAATTATTAAAATCTGGTGATGCTGTCATTGTTCATATGGTTCCAAGCTAGCCCACGTGTGTTAAGAGCATCTCTGACTATTCTCGGATGGATCATATTTGCTGTTTATGATATGAGGTAAACAGTTGCCATGGGTGTCATCAAAGATGTGGACAGGAAGGCTGCTGGAGCTGGCAAGGTCACCAAGTCTGCCCAGAAAGCTCAGGAGGCCAAGTGAATATTATCCCTAACACCTTCCATCCAAGTCTTAATCAGTGGAAGAATTGGCCTCAGGACTGCTGTGACAATCGGTCATTTAAGTTTAATAGTAAAAGGCACAGTGCTTTTTAAAACACTATGTGCTGGGCTGGAGAGATGGCCTAGCGGTTAAAAGTGCTTCTTAAACCTTCAGAAAGAAATAGTGTGGACCATTATTTTTTAGTGTATGGCAGTTTTACGTTATTAGTTTCTAAAATCATTTTTAATGGAAACAAGGTGACCAAAAATCTGTCATAGGATTTTGTGACCCATTAAAACAAAGTTTAATGAGAAAAAAATAGATTTTAAGTTCTTTGAAAATGAAGGGTCTAGTCCCATTTTAGTCAAAATAGTGAAATAAACGAAGTCTGTCTTTAATTGTTCCTAGGACCAACCCTGAACCTCACACCCCAACTACTTCATGCTCTGGTCCACATGGCGAAGGATGCATGCCTTTCTGTTCTTTTATTCATCAGCCCCTAACCCCTACCCATTCCCATCCCACATTTCTCCCAGGGAACAATCTCATAAGTGTACCTCATTGAGATATGAACATATTCAAAAATACTAAATATACCATCATTAATCTAATCACAAGAATCTTCAAAAGCAATTTTTCTTACAAAAAATTCTAGATTCATACAGACTTTTTAAATAACTAGGAGAATTTGAATTCCCAAGTGCATAAATTAATCATGCTGTTCCCATTAGTGATAGGGAGCAAAAGGAAGAATTGGTGGTTGGGAATAGAAGAGAGAGAGCATATGGCATAGCAACAGCAGAAGTCTTTGCATTGGTCTCCTACTTGAAGAACGTGAGAGCTGAGGAAAACTGAGCTTGAGGCTTTGACCTGCTCTGCTGGTTCTCTACAGAAGGAAGAAGCTGACGTACACATAAAAGCCATACCTATATATCTAATTGCTTGTGCTTCATTAGTAGGATTGAAAGGTTATTCCTGGACAAACTGTCAGTCCATGAAAGGAATCAGCCAGAATTGACCAGAGACCAAAACAACAGCTCCAGAGAAAGTAGACTGTTTTGCTTCTCATCCACCTGTGCCCCTTTTCTAAGCCTAAGGAACAATCTGCGGAAGAGGGGGCGTGGTAGAATGTAAGGGCTAAGATTCATCTGATCAACTTGATTGAACATACAAGCCCCCCCAGCTGGATGGTGGGACCCATGGGCTTTGTGGGTTTGGGCACAAGTGCTTGCAAATTGGTTTTACATGAAGGATGCTTGTACTCATAAATTATTACTTATTATTAAAAAATGAAAAAAAGAAGTAATAAAAAATAAATAAATAAATAATAAAAATAAAAATAAATTTTTAAAAAGCCAGTGGCATTTCTATTGCAAATGTCGTCACAGCCATGGCGACAGAATCTTGGACTGAAGGTTGAGAGAATATCCATTTGTTTATGTCAAATATATAGAACGAAGTCTAGCTAAAGGTAGGTCAATGTCAAGTGTCTAAGTTTCCATGTATCTGTGAGACTACACTGGGATCTAAAGGTAGAGTCAAACTCTGGGCTCTAACGGCATGCAGACAGAGAGTCAAGCCCAGAAGAAATCATCATCCCTGCTATTTATGCTATCTTTTTAAGGCAAACTGAGCATTTTACCCATCATACTGAAATTCTAGTGGGAAGATATCTTGAAATTTTTCTAAGAAACAGGCCATAATAGATAGAAATTAATTGTAAATGTCTATCATTAATATCATGCATATGAAATAGTACTGTTCTTATTTCGAATATTGAAATCATTCTTTTATTTGCTTAAATTTAAGATTACTCATAACAACTTTTATAGATTCCTAAAAATTCAACCTGTCTGTTTACTTGATGATGTCTTATATTCTTCTTTTTTTGGTGGGGGGTTCTTTTTGAGACAGGGTCTCCTTGTAGCTCCAGCTGGCCTGGAACTATATAGACCAGACCGGCCTTGAACTCACAGAGATCCACCTGCTTCTGCTCCCAAGTGCTGGGATAAAAGGCATGCGCCACCACACCTGGCTTACATTAACTATTAATTTTCTTACCTGACAGCTATTCAGGTACTTGGTCCTATCTGTGGGGAGAATCTGCTTTGTTTGCATTTTCAGAGTAGGTGAAGTCCTTTTGTTGAGCATATGCTAATTGAACAAAGAAAAGGATTCCATTGTGACATTTCCATATATTCATGTAACATCCTTTGATCATTTTCACTTCCTCTATTTCTCTCTTATCTCTTCTCTCCCTTTTCCCTATCCCTAGCAGAGAAAAGTTATTCTTCCAGGACCATTACAATAAAGTGTCCAATAACTGATCAATAATTAAAGTACTAAAACTGTTCTGGTAAAATTGAGAAAGGGGGGCTGGAGAGATGGCTCAGTGGTTAAGAACACTGGCTGCTCTTGGAGAAGACCAGGGTTCAGTTCCCAGCACTCACATGGCAGCTAACAGCCATCTGTAACTCCAGTTCCAGGGAACCCGATGCCATCTTCTGATTTCCTCCCACATTGCACAACAGGAGTGCACTTACACATGTGCAAGCAACACACAAAATAAAATAAAATAAAATAAAATAAAATAAACACATAGATGCCAGGCATGGTGGTGCACACCTTTAATCCCAGCACCCGGGCAATCCCACACCCCTGGGTGGATGAAAAGCAAAGAGGACACAGTACAACCAGGGTCGCATGTCCTGAGTGCAGTGCTGACTACTTGATAGTTTTTCCAAACTTGGGAATTTTATCACTTCACTCCACTCATTTACATCTTAGATCTTGCAGAGAGACTGATCTCAAAAGCTTGTCCTTTTGCTGCAGCAAGAATAATGGTTGGATCTAGCTACTGGACATCTGTGACTTAGGAAGCAGTGACCATGGTGCAGGATGCAAGCCATAAAGAAGGACTGGATGTTAAAGAGAGAGCTGACCCTCCATTCCCTTTGATTGGGCTTCCTACTATCCCTGGCATGCTTATCTTGGGTAAGACAATTTGCAGGAGGACTATGTGCTTCCACTGTGATACAAATACTCAAATAAACTACAAAAGTTGAGCAGTACATTTCCAGGTATTGGTCACCCTGTTCTTCACATTCCAGTTGAAGCTAATCCTCTAGCAGGTCTTGTCTCTGCTACCTGGATTTTGTGGGGGGCCCTTATCTTTCCGACTATTGCCACAAGCGAGAAAGGTATGTAAATTTATTTAATAAATTCTTAAGTGGTGCAGATTTCAGAAATGAAGACCCAAAGAAACAGGTACACTTGTTTAATTTTTTTATGTTTAAATTTGATGAACAGAGCCACATGTGGTGGCGCACACCTTTAATCCCAGCACCTAGAAGGCAGAGGCAAGTGGATCTCTGTGAGTTCAAGGCTAGCCTGGTCGACATAGTGAATTCCAGGCCATCTGGGGCTACAGGGAGACCCTGTCTCAAAAAGACAAAAAAAAATGCCAAAAATAAAATAAAAACAAATTTGATGAACATCTGCAAAACTTATGGTTGGTTAGACAGAAAAAGAAGACCTCATGTTACTAGGCTGAGGGGAACTCACCAAGGCCTGTTGTTCAGATTCTTCCCCATGCCTGAGTCTTCGGGGGTGAGGGTGCTCCTTTCCTCATGTTTTGAGGGCAGTATCTCTCAAAGGAGCATCTTCTGACCTGCTTCAGGAAGAACAGGTGAAGGTCTGAAGTCACCTTCCTGCTTCTGTTATTTCCTCAAATGCCAACATGGCGTCTTAACCCCATGATGTTTTCTACCACAAGTCTGTGGCTTCTAAGAGCTGCGATGAGAGGTTCTCCAGCCGTCCTCCGTTTAAAGGTGAACATACTGGAAGTTACTTAAAATACCCTAGGGTTTTCTCTTTACTTTCTTCCAAATCTCATCATGGAGACTGACACCTGTTCTGTCTGTGAACAAGTATGGCCCTGGAGAAATGACTAACTCATGCTTGGAAATGTTGACATTTTCTTTCCAGAAAAGGGGAAAGAAGCCTTGGCAAGGACAATAGTACTTTACATTTGGGAAGAGTTTCACAGGATACAAAATATTTTCATTTCCATTATTTTATTTGATTCTTTAAAACAACCCTATGAGGTAAGTAGCAGCTGTTATTTCTATTTTACATAAGGAAATTGAGGCTCAGAGATGTTAAGTGGTTTGCCTGAAGTCCTCAAACTAAGTTACACAGTCATAAAAGTGAACCTTTCTTTAAACTCCAGGAACAACCGTCTTTTCATCACCATTTAGAAAACATCTGAACACTGAAACAGCAGTGGACAGCCTTCTGGAAGAGTCGTCCTCAGAGCAAGACTGGAAACGTTTCATGTGATACTAACATACTGAAAATTGGTAGGATTCTTCTTCATCATCTTCTTCTTCCTCCTCCTCCTCTTCTTCTTCTTCCTCCTTTCTGTCTTTCTTTTTCTCTCTTCCCCCCTCCCTCCTCCCTTTTCATCTCCCCTCCCTTTCTTAGTCTCTCCATATGTTCCTCTCTACATGTGTGTATATCTCTCTCTCCATCCCTCCCTCTCTCCTTTTCCACTACCTCTTCTTCTCCCTAAAACATTACTAAATCTTTTCTTTCAAAGAACAGGACAAAAGACAAGAGTGTTGTCTTAACTTTCAGTCCCAAGGTGGAAAAGTGTGAGACATCTGCACTATCTTATCAGTAACTTAGACACCAAGAGGAAGCTGAAATTTTATTATAATGGACAAACCAGGAAATCTGTTTCCGTGCAGTGCTAAACAAACAGCTCACAAGGGTAAGAGAACAGGTCCAAGCTCCTGCTCCGGCGCGGCCAGCTCTCTCTCCTCGGAGCTTCCTGGTCTATGTCTTTGCCTGTAAGCAGTGTTATGAAATGGTGTGATTTTAATCAGCTTTGACTGCACCTTGCTCCAAAGGTTTACTCAGTGCAGTCCTTAGAGGCACATTACCACTCGGCTCCATTCCAGGGAAGAAGTCTGTTCTTCATCAGCTTCAGAAAGACAGGAGTGCTTTTGTCTCACTGTTCAGAGTTAAGAAGGACCTAAGACCCATATGGCTGGTCCTGGACTTGGTCTTTTCAAACTGCAGCTACACTGTAAACATAGCAGTGTGTAACTCAATTCTCTAGTAATGACTTAGCAGAGGTATGTCAAAATGGTCCGATCTCTAAAACTCTGCTATATTCTTGATAGTGATTTGTACAGATGAAAGCCCTAGGTCATCAAAAGTATTCAGCATAACCAGCACAATACTCCCTACCACCACCAATGCATATGCCATTCTGCCCTTAGAGTTCATAAATTTCTCCAGAATTCCTGCAGATAACTAAGATATATTCATGTGAGCCAGGTGTGGTAGTGCATGTCTTTAATCCCAGCACTTGAGAGGCAGAGACAGGTGTATGTCCCTGAGTTCAAGGCCAGCCTGGGCTACATTAAGAGTTCCTGGCCAGCAGGAGCTACAGGGATACCCTGACTCAAAAGACAATAAAAAAGATAGATTCATCCAACAAATAGTGCTCAGTATGGGTCATAATTTGTTATAACATAATTAATAAAATCTTAATATCTAGTGCTTTCTATACAAGCATGGAAACGTCATTTGGATCCCCGGCACCCATGCAAAAAGATGAACACAACAGCACACACCCCAGCACTGAACACACAGAGACAAGCGGATCCCAGGGGCTCACTGACTGGCCAGCCTAGCCAAATCAGTGAACTCCACATTTAGTGGGAGACCATGTCTCAAAATCTAAGGTGGAGAAGTAGTTGAGGAAGACATCCCAATGTCAGCCTCTGACCTCTCCCACATGGACAAGTGCAACCACACTCACAAAGTTCATCATCTAAGCAATAGTCAAACAGGTAAATAAAATGTAATTACAAGGTGAGGTGTACAGATTAAAACAAATAAGGAACTGTAAGAGGAAGTTAGAGTGCCCGGTGAGGAGTTGTTTTTACAAAGGATAATGATCAGGGATGGATTTTCTGAAGACTTAAGCTACAACTTTAATCACAGAGAAAAGCACTCCATACCATGACCTGTGTAAAGATGCTAAAGATTAAAGGCTGTGAGAAGACTGGAGGTGATGCAGTGTAACAGGACCATTGAGACGAGGAACTTCAGCCTGTTATATAAAAATATGAGATACCAAACTGCTCCAAGTTGAAGACTCACTAAACCTGTTTATATTATGTAAAGTCCATTCATTATCTCTGTTAGCTGGAAAAGTCTTGGGAGAAATGCAAGAGGAAGAGACGTCTGATGCCACTGTGGTAATTTATCCAAGAAATGATGATGACTTGGAGACTTGAGTTCTTAAAAAATATTTCTATTGAGTTGTGCAGTTCATATAATAGATCTTAAACAAATTTAGGACTCCCTCTCCCCTCCACTCCTCCATCGCCTCCCCTCCACTGAATTTCATGTATTCTCTCATATATGTTAAGTCCTGTCCAGTCAAACATTTATACCCAGATGTCCCTTCATGCAAGTTCATCTAGAGTCACTTCCTCAAAGAAGCTGCACTCTCCCTCACCCAGCTGTAATCAGTTTCCAGTTGTTCCTAGGCTAGGGTGGGGCCTGCTGCCCCATTTCCCAGTTCTATACTGAGTTTTTGCCTGATTGAGTCAGCATGCATCTTGTGCATCCTGTCACCTTTATTTAGCAAGTTCATTAACAATCCGTGAGCAAATTCCCAGAAGCCTGCAATCCTCTGTCTCCTTACATTCATGTATCAACCCTGGCTCTTACAATCTTTTTGTCCCTTCTTTTGAAATGGTCCCTTAGCCATGTGTTCTAGTTTGCTTTCAACTGCTGTGACAAAACACTGTGACCAGTACGAACTTGGAGAGGAAAGGGTTTATTTGTCCCTTGGGATGTTCATCACTGAGGGAGCCCAAGGTAAGAACAGAGGGCAGGAACCTGGAGGTAGGAGCTGAAGCACAGGCCATGGAGGAACGCTGTTTACTGGCTTGCTCCCTGGCCATACTCAGCCTGCTTTCTTTCTTTTTTAATTTTTATTTATTTTCATATGTGTATGAATGTACTGTCTGCATGTAGGTTTGTGCACCAGTGTCGTGCAATGCCACGGAGGTGAGAAGAGGGTCTCGGATTCCCCTGGAACTGGAGTTAAAGACGGTTTTCATCCGCCATGTGGGTGCTGGGGATCAGACCCTGGTCCTCTGCAAGAGCGGTCAGTGCTCTTAACCGCTAGGCCATCTCTCCAGTCCCCAGCCTGCTTTCTTATACAACACAGAACAACCTATGTATGGGTAGCACAGCCCACAGTGGGCTGGATTCTCTCACATCACTCAAAAATCAAGAAAATACCCCCACAGACATAACCACAGGCCAGTCCGATGGAGGCAATTATCCAATGATGCTCCCTCAACCCAGGTGTGTCAAATTGACTACTAAAGCTGCCCAGCACAGTTGATCCCTGGTCAACTAGACCACAGGCTTTCCATTTCTTATCCCCAACATATAATGTTAGTATCACAACATAAAACAGGACAACTTTAAAATTCCCACAGTCCTTAAAAAAACTCAAACACTTAAATGTTCAAAGTCTCTTTTAAAAGTCTCTCAAATGTGGGCACTTGCAAAATTGAAAACAACTTAACTACCATTTTATTTCAAAGGGAAGAACTGGGCACATTTAAGCAAAACATTAGTCCAGCAAAGCATTTCAAGACTGGGCATCTGGGATTCACTCACGATCTTCTGGGCTCCAAAAAGCTTCGGCAGCTCCACTTCTATGCTTCTGCCATCCGGGGCACACAGTACATGTCCTAGGCCCAGGCCAATTCCATTCCACACCTGCTGCCCTTGGTGGTCATCCCATAGTCCCAGTATCTCCAAAAAAGCTGGGGTCTCCACTGAAGCTGAGGCTGCACCCCCACCAATAGCCTTTCCTGGCCTCTCGGGGCGCCAACCCTCAGCTTCTCTCTGTGACCCTTTACACTTTCAGTGCCAGAACCATTCAGGAGACTCTTACACATTACTAAGTCCTGCTTCCAGCTTGAGATGGAGGCTCGGGCCCCCTGTGGATCCCCGCTTCTCTGTGCTGACCCTGAGAAAGTTCCTCCCAGAGCATTTCACCTCCGTGATTCTGGTCTCCTGTTACTCGCAGCTGATTTTTCAGCTCCAGCTAACCAGCATCAATTGTCCCAGTAATACAAAGGTTTCACTTCAGGTTCTAGTCTTTTTGCTTACACTGATTCTTCAGCCCCAGCTGACGAAAACCCATAGATTCTCAATTCAAAAATCACACAAACAGCCCTGATAGTCTCTGCTTCCCTTTGAAGCTTCGCAAGCCAGACCTCCATTATCTCCAACTCTTTCGGCATATCTGTTCCAAGCTCCACAGCAACAAACTCTAAGCACTCAAAGGATTTTCTAACCCAAAATTCCAAATATTTCCACAACCCTCCCCAAAACAACTAGGTCAGGTTTATCACAGCAATAGTCTGTATTAGTTACTTTTCTGTTGCTGTGATGAAACACCGTGACCAAGAGAACTTATAAAAAGGAAGAGTTTATTTAGCTTATGGTTCCAAAGGGGCAAGTGTCCATCTTTAAGCTGGGTGCAGGAAGCAGAGAGTAGATCTGTGGGATTCAGCAAGGCTGGAGAACTCTCTGAGCACCCCACACCATGACATGCTTCTTCCAGCATAGCCACACCTTCTAAGACTTCCCCAAAACAATGTCACCAACTGGGAGACAAAATGTCCAAATACTTGTAGGGGACATTCTCATTCAAACCACCATGCCATAAGTGAGTGAGGTTTAATATAGGAGTCCTATCCAGGGGCACACACTCTGCAATCTCTTATTCTCTAACAACAGTGGAGATAGAGAAATGTGGAAAGACCATGATACAAAGATTAACTCCGAAACTCAGACCATTAGATGGAATCAGGAAGGTAGATGTTAAGGAAGAGGAAAGAATAATAATTTCCAGGTTCCTTAAGCAGAAAAAGACTGGAGGAAGAATCAATACCAGGAGGATATGGAATGGATACTGGTGTTGAACAGCCAGCTTGAGCTGAATTGCCTATGAAGTACCTACAAACACCCATCAGGGAGGCAGCTACGGAACTACAAGGAGAGCCAGTGCTAAAAATATAATTTTGAGAATTACCAAAACAGAAATGCATAGAAAATCTTGGGAATGGGTGACATCACCAACAGAAAAAAATTATTCAGAGAAGAAAGGAGCCTATGACCCAGCCATGAACAATTATAACTGTTTGATGCAATAAAAGCTGACAGAAGAGAGGTACAGAAAGCCACTATGATGGTTAGCGTTAATGGTCAACTTGACACAATCTGGAATCATCTTCAAAGAGAGTGTCCGTGAGGGATGGTCTAGAACAGGTTAGCTTGAAGGCATGTCTGTGGGGGATTGTCTTGATTACGTTAGTTACTGTAAGACCCACCATGGTCCTGGACTATATAAGCCAGAGTGAGCTAGTATTAGAGTATTAGCATGCACGCGTTCTCATTCTGGTCTTGCTTGTGGCTGTGACTAACTGCTTAAAGTTCTTATTACCTTGACTTCCCTGCCACGATGAACATGGCAAGCTAGAATTGCAAGCTAAAATAATTTCTTTTCCCTTTAAGTTGCTTTTTTATGGTATTTTATCACAGCAAGAGAAATGAAACAAAGAGACAACCACAGAAATGGAGCTGGATTTATTTTGGTCAATCTCAAAAATTAGATTTGTATCTCTATTGTGACATATGAATATTATCTTTTGTATGAATCAGTCAAAATTGGGTTATCTATATCTGACATGAAACTCTAAATAGTAATTGTTTAAACAAGGTACGATTTATATTTTGTTCTTGCAAATGAAGTTTAAAAGTAGCCACTCCACACCTGCTGTCCAGTTCCGGCATTCCTCCAACCTCAGCATGTCACTTCCCTTTTTCAAGGTGACCTCATGATACAGACAGTTGCTGGAGCTCCATCTATCCAATGTTGTTTCAATAAAGCAGTAGGAGCAAAGGTGGAATTCTAAGAGAGCCTTCCCCCTTGGAATGACTCTTCCCAGAAGTCCCACACGAGGCATCTACTTGTAGTTCTTTGGCTATCCCTTAATGCAAGGGAAGGTGTTTATTTTTGTTTGTTTTAGATTTATGTGGCAATATGCTAAACTTAAAATGGCATCCTCTTATTACTAAACAATTCATATTTGAATGGGCAACTAGTGTATCTGCTTTAACCCTCATCTTAAAATTATATTGGAATATGTCTTCCTTTCAAAAGATCTCTCTAACTCTTGGAAGGTAGACTAGTCAGATATATAACTCCAGACAAAATTGTGTGCTTTCTATTCAAACTTTTAGAATACATGTTTCAGTTTCTTCTTCTGAAAATAAAATTAACATTAGCATTAGCATTACCTCATAGGCTCATCGTAAAATTAAAATTTGTTTCTAATGAGTCTGAATGTGTTTAAAAAAAAACCATACTTAGTAAGTATTGGTGATTAGCATTCTCTCAGACATTCATTAAATTTTCTGAGACAGGACCTCCCTATTGCCCCAGCTGACCTGAAAGTTGCTTATAGACCAGGCTGGCATGAATCCACCTGTCTCTGCCTCCTGAGTGCTAGGATTAAAGGAGAACAGCACCTCAGCCAGAATTCCTCAGATTTTTAAGAACAGATTTCTAGAAGACACATCTGTCCCCAGCTTCCTGTCCTGAAAACCCCCCTTATGCCCAAACATCTTGCCTGAGGTGAGAGTACATAGGATAGGCACTTCCATAAAGCTGCTAGCAGCTAAATCTGGATCCGCCCTTAGAGGGAAACCAATGTATGGGATCTGTTGAAATCATTTGTGTATATATGTATATACTCTTTCTTTTTTGTCTTTTTGAGACAGGGTCTCCCTGTAGCCCCAGCTGTCCTGGAACTCACTATGTAGATCAGGCTGGCCTTGAACTCACAGAGATCTGCCTGCCTCTGCCTCCCAAGTGCTTGGATTAAAGGCATGTCCCACCAAGTCCAGCCTTATGTATATATTTTAATCATATTTGGACTCCTTCCCCCAACGGTACCCCCCTCACTGGATTCCATGCATTATATCATATATGTTAAGTCCATTTGTACCCAGATGTCCTTTGGTGCAATTCATCTACTGGAGTCTAGTCAGCCTATCTAGAGTCTCTCCCTTAAAGATCTACTCTCTCACCTTGCAGTAATCAGTTGCCAGTAGTTTCTCAGCTAGAGTGGGGCCTGCTGCCCATTTCCATAGTTCTGTGCTGGGTTTTTATCTGATTGAATTGGCATGGGTCTTCTGCATGCTGTTATCATTGTTGTAAGTTAATATGACCAAGTTCGTTAAAGGCCTGAAATCCTCTGTTTCCTCATGTTCACGCACTAACCCTGGCTCTTATGATCATTCCACCCCTTCATCTGCAATGGTCCCTTAGCCATGGGTGGGTGAGGTTTAACATAGGAGTCCTATCCAGAGACCTGCACCCTGCAGGCTCTTATTCTCTAAATCTTAGCCAGTTGTGTCCTTCTGTGTGCATCACATTGTATATGAAGCAGCTTCGCTGGTAAGAGTTGAAAGGTGTTTTAGTATTCTCTTTGCCCTCTGTTCTGCTACATTCCATGAGCCTCCAGTGTGCACATTCCACTGTAGATATGTTACTTAGGACTGGGAAACTCTCAGACATATATGTTTCTATATGTGACCAGCTATTGAACTCTGTAATAGTTTCCATCTCTACCAAAAAGCTTCTTTGATGATTGGTATGTGGTATACTTGTCTGTAAATATAAGGATCTATATTTAGCATATTCAAGAAATTTCATTTGTCTAGAGATATGACAGAGATAGGGTTTTCTCCCTAGGATCTAGAACCTATTCAGCCATGCATATTTGGCTATATTTATGACACCACCCATGAGTGCCCACCCATTAAGAGGGTGTTAAGTCCAATTAGATATCTGTTGATTACCCTCAAGATAAAAGCGCTACTGTTGCACCAATAGAGTTAGTCTGCTATGCCAGTCATTGTGGTTATTAGGCTTTACACCTAGGTTAGACCACTGATTAATTTTCTCCCTCAGCACCTTGCATAGTATCCTCTAGAACTATAACAGCTAGTCTTCAGGGAGAAGGCCTGTTCCAGCTTCATTGTTTCAAGTGCTGTGTTCACAGTACATCCTGTCTTCAGCAATAGGATCTTACCTTCAAGTTCTGGGAGGTGATCAAGGGCTGTGGCAATAACCTGTGTTATTCTAGGAGTCTCTTGGATTACCCTGACCAACAACTCAAAGGGAGGTTGCTCCTGTCTGGCACTGTGTCAATTATACCACTCCTCGGGATAAACGCAAAGGACTCATCCTACTATAGAGATACCTGTACATCCATGTGGGTTGCTGCTCTTTTCATAGTAGCTACGAAATGAAAACCACCTAAATGTCCCTCAACTGAAGAATGGATAATGAAAATGGATCCATTTACACAATGGAATTCTTCTCAGTGGTAAGGAAAGATACATCATGAAATTTGCAGGTAAATGGATAGAACTAGAAATGGTTATACTAAGTGAAATAATGACTCAGAAAAACAAGCAATGTATGTTGCCCTTCATTTGCAGATCTTAGCACCAATCTATTATATGTGAGTACATATCCTGATGTAACTGCAGGAGCCAGGACAATGGAAAGGAGGCATGGAGGAAGAGGGAAAGAAAGAGTGCGAGTGACAGGGACAACAGGAAACTGATGTAACCAAGAGTGAAATGGGGGAAATGTGGGAATTCAACTGGGAAGGGAGGAGGGAAGGACACAGGAGGAAACATGGGGTTAAGAGGAAGAAGGAACTCAAAAGAATAGTAATGTGTTATCAAAGGGAAAATGGGGGTACTTAAGCTTAATCTGGGGAGGGAGGAGAGAGGTTAGACAGGGAGAGTTGGGAGATAAAGCTCAAGTGGTATAAAAAGCCAGAGGGAAATGTATTAACTCAAAAACTCCCTGAAAATACACATACAATATCTGAACATCTGCGCACGTGTAGATCTATCAAAGTTTTGAACAACATTGGCTCCATTCATATCTTTCAGCCTCCCTCACTATCATGACCACAAACACAGTCTGCAACCTTCTCATTCCCACAGCAAGCATGTCCAGCAGAGCTAGGTCCTTCCCTTACACCTCACAAGACAGATTTCAAGAAATGTCCATGCTCACTGATGCTCCAACTTCTGAAACTGAACTAAGAAACACACTCATTCATGTTTCACTAGCTAATGTGGTTAGCTATATTGCATCATATTTGGCTAGGCAATTACTATAGAAAAACTCCTAGTGCTAAATGATTCTAGGATAAATGAGTATGATTCATAATTGAGTGGTTTTGTTCATTAGCTATTGAAAGTGCTCCCATCATTTACTTCCAGAATATACAAACTCCTAAAAAAAAAAAAAAAAAAAAAAAAAAAAAAAAAAAAAAAAAAAAAAAAAAAAAAAAAAAAAAAAAAAAAAAAAAAAAAAAACAGAGAAGTAAAAAAAACAAATGACTCACTCAAAAGATGGAGTAAAGAGCTAAACAGAGACTTCACTAGTGAGGAAGTAAAGATGGCTGAAAAAACCTCAAAAAGTGTTCAACATCATTGATAATTAAAGAAATGCAAATTAAAACCACTCTAAGATATCGTCTCATTTCAACAAGACTGGTTAAGATCAAGAAAACAAAAAACCAAATGTTGGAGAGGTTGTGGGGAAAGGGAAACACTCATCCACTGCTGGTAGGAATGTAAACTCCTACAACCACTGTTGAAAGTAGTGTGGAGAACCCTTAAAAGACTCAAAAGGAGCCTACCACCTGACCCAACCATACCACTCCTGGGTATATACCCACAAGACTCATCCTACTGCAAAGATACATGCCCATCCATGTTTATTGCAGCCTTCTTCACAATAGCAAGAAACTGAAAGCAACCCAGGTGCCCCTCAACCAATGAATGGATAACAAAAATGTGGTACATCTACACAATGGAGTTCTATGCAACAGTAAAGAAAGATAACATTGGGGCTGGAGAGATGGCTCAGGGGTTAAGATTGCCAACTTGCAAAGGACACGGGTTCAATTCCCAGCACCCACATGGTGGCTAAGAACCATCTTTAAGCCAAGCGTGATGGTACACACCTTTAATCCTAGCACTCGGGAGGCAGAGGCAGGTGGATCTCTGTTAGTTCAAGGCCAGCCTGGTCTACAGAGTGAGTTCCAGGCCAGCTGGAACTAAAGGGGGACCCTGTCTCAAAAAAACAAAACAAAAAAAAAAACAAAGATAACATGATGAACTTTGCAGGTAAATGGATGGAACTCAAGCCATTATGCTAAGTGAAGTAACAGAGTCCTAAAGAAACAAACAGGAAATAGTTTCCCTCATTTGTGGATGCTAACACCAAATCTCCCAATTGAAAGACAAGCTGAGCAACATTGTTGTTATATCTCTTTCTATCTGAAAGCAACTCTGATGTTATAAGGTGAATCTCTTAATGAGCCCTAGAGTTAACTTACCACATACTTTCAGACATGGTAATTAATGTATATGGGTGAAAAGTATATATCCCTGTTTTAGAGTAATATAAAATTAAAGGGAAAAAGGTGAACTCCTAAACATATATCAGAGTTAACATACAGTTTATTCCTGGAGGACATAACTCTGGTACATGTGTTATGTTTATATAGGCATATTTTGGAGCAAGACAATGGGGAGGGAACCACAACAACATAGGAACTGGGCTGAAGAACGGACTGACAAAGTTAAATTCTGCCCAAAACAATGGACCTTTACAGAGAAAAACTTTAAAAAGACAGAGAAAGGTGAAAGACATGTATGACAGAATGCATGATCTGGGGTGGGGTGGAGGAATGATGTCTGAAATATACAAAACATCAATAAAAGTATTATTTTTAAAAAGACAAAAAAAGAAAGTGCTCCCATCACTGCCATTACTGTACCTTGTATTTCCAAGGTGTTTCCTGACTATTATCAAGCAATAGCAAAGACATTCTAGCTTACATGCAGATCTTTGTAGGCATTTGGTTAACTTATTAATCCTCCCATTTCACAGCAAAGAAATTGAAGGACAGGAAATTAATAAAACTTGACTATAACCAAACAATTAGTGATCCATTTAATTAGGTACTTAGTAGACCAAAATTTATTTTTTTCCCAAAAGTTTACTGAAACAACAAATACAAAACCAATACATGCTATGTATATTTTTGTGGAAAAAGAGAATAAACACACATTAAAAAATGAAAACAAAGTTTTGTTATATATGTGGTCATATAAAGGGTTAGTGACACTTGGTTCAGGGGATAGGATTATAAATTATTTTTCTTTTCCTTTGTGAAAGTTGTTTGCATTTTTCACAGTGAAGTGGCATCAGTTTTATTAACAGAAAAATGTTATTTTTATAATAATAATAATAATAATAATAATAAACATAAGTAACAGCAAAATGCTACTAAAAATAACAGTGGTTTATAAACATACCTTCTGTCTATCAGTCCAATTGCCATTCACCTTTACAAGGACTGGTACCATTTTTATCCATATTTTACAGGTGAGGAAACCAGAAAGGGATGTTAAGCAACTTGCCCAGTTACACATCCAGAGAGAGCTGAGGCCGATACTGAACCTAGCCGGTGTGGCTGCAGAGTCCTGCGCTCTTAGCCATTCATCTACATTCACTATAAATCCCATCTCCTACTGACTTGTTATTATATACAACACACTCATTAGTTGAAGTTAAGGATTTTTGTATTTATTTAAATATCAAAATGAGAAATAGCCTAAGTCATGTTGTTTGGCTAGTAACATAGAGTTTCTCTTCCATGGATATAGTGGTTTTAAAACCAACTATAGATATCCTGTGCTCAAATAAAAATGTGTAAGTGGCTAAAAGCTAAAAGCACTTTACAAATGTAAACTATTATAAAACTGTTTTATCCACAGAGCTGAAAGGGCTTCACTCTGCCATTTAACCTCATCATCAGTCTGTGATTTTAAAGATCATGTAGATTATAAAAGTATTTTGCAGTCATTACCACTTGTGATGGCCTGCATTTTTATTTGCCCCTGTACAGTACGAGTTTTAGGCATAATCATCCTTCAGTGTTAATGGTATCAGTTAAATTATGTGTCCATGCAAAAGCTGGTATTCACATCATTCTTAATCTCTTAATCCCCCATTTCATAGAGGGTAAATGAGGCAGAATGAGTCAGTGAACTCTCCAACTGAAAGGCTGTTTGTTTCCAACTATTTCCTGTTTGTTTCTTTAGGACTCTGTTACTTCACTAAAATTTACTTAAACTAAAATTTAAAAGTCAGGCAGTCTGTCCCCATGATCAAAGTTCCTATGTTTCTATTTGCCTTATATAATATGTGGCCCTTAAAATCTAGGACTCTGGAATTAGAAATGATCACCAAATAATTTAGAAAACTGGCCCGATTGATCTTTTTATCTTTGTTTATAAAGTTGCTTTAGTTATCATACAAAGTAATGGGTTTCTTTGTGGCATCAATACTGTTTGTTCCTGTCTGAAACCCCAGGGCCCTCTCCATGACTCCTCTTTTCTGTCCACTCCTGTTCTCTAAATATTCCTCGCTTTTGTTTTCCTGTCACATGTATCCCTTTACTCTCTCTTATTCCATGATCTCTTTGACTTCTTCCTCCTCTCTCATAATCCTGTTTCTACTTTCAAGTCATGGATGGATGGATGGATGGATGGATGGATGGATGGATGGGTGGATGGTGGACGTGTGGGTGGATGGATGGGTGGGTGGGTGGATGGATGGATGGATGGATGGATGGGTGGATGGGTGGATGGATGATGGATGGATGGGTGGGTGGGTGGATGGATGGATGATGGATGGATGGGTGGGTGGGTGGATGGATGGATAGATGAATGGGTGGATGGATGGGTGGATGGATGGACAGATGATAGATGTTTAAATTTAGATTTCAGAAATGAGAGCAAACAAGATGTTTATCTGAGTCTTGTTTATTTCATTTACCATAATTTTCTCCAGTTTCGTCTCCTATCCTGCAAACGTGATAGTATTATTCATCTTTGCAGCTGAGCAAAATTCTATTGTGTATATATACCCGGTTTTCTTTTTCCAGGCATCTGTTGAAAGACTTCTGGGCTGGTTTATTGACTATTGTGAATAGTGCAGCAGAGTCAGAACTGCTGTCATCGAGAAAACAAGTAACAAGACATGCTGCTGAAGTAGGGAAGAAAGATGAGCCTTTGTGTACTGCTGGTGGCAAAGAAAACTGGTTCACAACAGAAACCAGTACAACAATTCCTCCAAAAACTGAAAGCAAAGCTATCATATAATCCAACTACACCACTCCTGCATAGACATCCAAAGGATTCTAAGTCAGCATTCTGCAGACATACTTGATTGATTGATTTTATCATCAATCAATGTTGCTTTAAAATATTGTATGAAATTAGGAGGAAAATTTGCCCTCCTTGGCAGAGGCTACAGTCACCTGAGGGACAGCCGACTGAGGAATTTCCCTGAACAGATTGCCTGTGGGCATGTCTGCTTAGATTGACTGTTAACTGACAGAGGAGGGTTCAGCCCACTGTGAGTGGCACTATCTCTAGACCCTGGATAGGCTAACTAGAGCTCAGGGGATGAGCTGGCATTGAGGAGTAAGCAGGGAGAGTAATTTGGAACAATGGACTCTAGCACAAATGACAGAAGGTGTGAACTCTGGTGGGGGGAGGCTGACTGAAAAATTATATATGAAACACATAAAAAATTAGTAAAAAAGAAAAAAATTTTAAATAAATACAAAAAAATGAAAAAGTGTTTAAAAAGTAGTTAAATATATCTACTTCCTCAAATATTAATCATTTCTTTATGGTGAAATCTTGTAAAACCTTCTCTTCTGGGTTTTGATATGCGGTCACTATTATCTTTGGCCACCCTACTGTTCAATAGCACAACATCCTCCCCCGCTATTCTCCACAGCACCTGGCAGCTATCAGTCTACTCTCAGCTTTCGTTAGAGCACATGCAAGTGGGACCACATGACACTGGCCTTTTTGTACCTGACCTTTTTCATGAGAAAATAAAGATCATATGAAAAGCCTATAGTTAGCATAATAATTAATGGTGAAAGACTAAAAAATTTCTCCCTGAATGTCTCCTCTCACCGCTCCTGCTCGGTACTGCACTGGAGTTTCTAGCCAAGGTAACTGGGCAAGAAAACAAGTAAAAAACATCTGGATTGAAAATGAAGGAACAGAATATATCTATTAGTAGACAACATGGTCTTGCATGTAAAAATTCCTCAAGGAGTACTAAAAACCTATCAGAACTAATAAATGAACTCAGCATGGTTGCAAGATAGAAGGGCAGGGTGCAAAATCACTTGTATTTCCCTACAATGGCAATGAGCAATCTGGAAATGAAATTAAGGGAACAAATTCATTTACCAAATCATCAATAAAAACATATAATTTAAGAGGTACAGTGACCACACTTAAAATTATAAAAGCTTACTAAAAGAAATTAAAACAGACATAAATAAATGGATGGAAATCCTATGGTCATAGGTGAGAAGATTTAATTGCTGCAAAAGCAGTACTCTCCAAACCGATTCAGGGATTCAATTGCAATCACTGTCAAAATGCAACTGACATTTTTAGGAAAAAAAATTTGAGGCTGATTCTAAAATTCATAGAAATCACAGGAAAATCAAAATATACAAAAAATAGTAAAGAACAAAGTTGAATGACTCACATCTGTTTTCAAATTCTGCTACAAAGCCACAGTTGCCAGGGCAGTGTGCACCTGCCATTGAGATAAATCAATGGAATAAATAGTAAGTCAATCCAGAAATAAACTCATGCATCTATGGTCAACTGTTTTTACCTGAACATATCAAGTCTTCATGGGAAAAAATACTCTTTTCAGTCACTGGCAATGGGACAGCTAATTTCCACATGCGAAAGAATGAGTTTGAGCCTGTAATTCATATAGAAACTTTATATCAAATTGATCAGAGATCTAAATAGAGAAACCCAAATTATACAAATCCCAGAAGAAGGTATAGCTGAAAGTTTCTATGGCTGTTTTAGGCCAGTCAGGCTACCTTAATAAAGATGCCATAGGCCAGGCAGTTTAAAATAACAATAAAAGCCAGGCATGGTGGCTCTTGCCTTTAGTCCCAGCACTTGGGAGACCAGCCTAGTCTACATAGTGAGTTCCGAGCCACCTGGGGCTACAGAGACACTCTGTCTCAAAAAGACCAAAAAAATAAATATGAATAAAATAACAACAACAAAAATATGACTCTGAGTTCTGGAAGTTAAGGAGTCCAAGATCAAAGTAATAGTAGAGTTGGTGCCTGCTGAGGGCACACTTTCTGATTCATAAATAACCTACTTCACCTTCACATTGTAGGAGTGAGAAGATCACTATTGTGTCTTAAAACNTAGAGCACATGCAAGTGGGACCACATGACACTGGCCTTTTTGTACCTGACCTTTTTCATGAGAAAATAAAGATCATATGAAAAGCCTATAGTTAGCATAATAATTAATGGTGAAAGACTAAAAAATTTCTCCCTGAATGTCTCCTCTCACCGCTCCTGCTCGGTACTGCACTGGAGTTTCTAGCCAAGGTAACTGGGCAAGAAAACAAGTAAAAAACATCTGGATTGAAAATGAAGGAACAGAATATATCTATTAGTAGACAACATGGTCTTGCATGTAAAAATTCCTCAAGGAGTACTAAAAACCTATCAGAACTAATAAATGAACTCAGCATGGTTGCAAGATAGAAGGGCAGGGTGCAAAATCACTTGTATTTCCCTACAATGGCAATGAGCAATCTGGAAATGAAATTAAGGGAACAAATTCATTTACCAAATCATCAATAAAAACATATAATTTAAGAGGTACAGTGACCACACTTAAAATTATAAAAGCTTACTAAAAGAAATTAAAACAGACATAAATAAATGGATGGAAATCCTATGGTCATAGGTGAGAAGATTTAATTGCTGCAAAAGCAGTACTCTCCAAACCGATTCAGGGATTCAATTGCAATCACTGTCAAAATGCAACTGACATTTTTAGGAAAAAAAATTTGAGGCTGATTCTAAAATTCATAGAAATCACAGGAAAATCAAAATATACAAAAAATAGTAAAGAACAAAGTTGAATGACTCACATCTGTTTTCAAATTCTGCTACAAAGCCACAGTTGCCAGGGCAGTGTGCACCTGCCATTGAGATAAATCAATGGAATAAATAGTAAGTCAATCCAGAAATAAACTCATGCATCTATGGTCAACTGTTTTTACCTGAACATATCAAGTCTTCATGGGAAAAAATACTCTTTTCAGTCACTGGCAATGGGACAGCTAATTTCCACATGCTAAAGAATGAGTTTGAGCCTGTAATTCATATAGAAACTTTATATCAAATTGATCAGAGATCTAAATAGAGAAACCCAAATTATACAAATCCCAGAAGAAGGTATAGCTGAAAGTTTCTATGGCTGTTTTAGGCCAGTCAGGCTACCTTAATAAAGATGCCATAGGCCAGGCAGTTTAAAATAACAATAAAAGCCAGGCATGGTGGCTCTTGCCTTTAGTCCCAGCACTTGGGAGACCAGCCTAGTCTACATAGTGAGTTCCGAGCCACCTGGGGCTACAGAGACACTCTGTCTCAAAAAGACCAAAAAAATAAATATGAATAAAATAACAACAACAAAAATATGACTCTGAGTTCTGGAAGTTAAGGAGTCCAAGATCAAAGTAATAGTAGAGTTGGTGCCTGCTGAGGGCACACTTTCTGATTCATAAATAACCTACTTCACCTTCACATTGTAGGAGTGAGAAGATCACTATTGTGTCTTAAAACAAAAAACAAAAAACAAAAAACAAAAAACAAAAAAACCAGGGTCTCATGTAACCCAGGCTGCAATGTAGCCAAGGATGCCCTTGAACTCTTATTTGAACTCTTAATCCTCCTGCCTCTACCTCCCAAGTGCTGGGATTACAGGCACGCCGGACAAGAGACCAGTTTATGTAGTACTGGAGATGACACCCAGGGCTTCACGCATGTTATCAGCTGAGCTACATCTCTATTCCTAGGTGACTTTTTCTTTTTTTTTTTAATTTTTTTATTAATTTTATTTATTTATGTATGTATATGAACGTACTGTCTGCATGCAAGTTTGTGCACCCGTGTCGTGCAATGCTGCGGAGGTCAGAAGAGAGTCTCATATTCCCCTGGAACTGGAGTTTTCCTGGAATTGGAGCTTCAGACGGTTCTCAGCCGCCATGTGTGTGCTGGGGATCGAACCTGGGACCTCTGCAAGAGCAGTCGGCGCTCTTAACCCTTAGGCCATCTCTCCAGCCCCCCTAGGTGACTTTTTCAAAGCATACTAATCCATCCATGTGGGATTTATCTTCATAACCTAATCATATCACAGAGGTCATGCTCCCTAATGATATTATCACAATGCAGATTAGGACTTCAACATATGAAAAGATCGAAAGGGCAGGGGAATGAGAGCATTCAGTCCACAACAGTGACCCTGGGTTAAATATTATTTTTTAAATATGATGCTAGAGATCTCCTGAGCCCAGCGGCAGGTGAAGAATGACAGGGTGCAGTGCAAGGTTGAGGTTGACAGCGGCATTTGTGACGAAAACCCCCCCCCCCCCCGCCAAATGAGATTACGACAGAATGATCTGAAGGAGGCAAGCCAAAGCACGCCTTCAACACAGTGAAGAGGCATTAGGACTCACATTGTAATACAAGCAAAGAGAAACCCACATGCCGGACCGAAGAAGAGGACTACACGGAAAGGCGGGGTAATCCACGCCAAGCTGACACCCCTATGGATGGACTCCTGGTGGGATCCTCCCAGGGATGCACCAGGACAGATATCAGGAAAACAATTGGGAACATACTTAAAGAACTACAAGATCATAAAGGACAAATTAAAGAACTAAGAACAGAGAATGAGGGACCGAGAGAGAGCGAATGACAAGCTTCCAGAAGGAAGTAGAAGAAAACACTGAAAAGATCCCATGCTGAAAAAGAAAAGAAAAGAAAAAGAAGAAACCAACAGCAAACAAAAGCGCTACAAAAAGAGATGGAGAAGCTCCAAAAAGAAATAGAAAACACTAAAGAAATAGAAGAGGAAATGCAAAAGGAAATCACAACACTCATCCATTCAAGAGGTAAGGAATGAAAAAATCCTCAGCAGCAGAATGGAGGAGCAGACAAAGAATTCAGATCCCTGGAATCAATACAGAGCAACTAAAAAAACCTAAGAAAATTATGAAAAATTTAAAAATATCAAAAATGGAAACAACCAGGAAAGCTATGGGACTTTGAAAGTCTTTGATCTTTATGAAAAGATCAAACCTCAGCCATCATAGGAATAGAGAGGGAGAAGAATTCCCCAGATAAAGTATTGATCGAGTCTTCAACAGAATAATAAAAAAAAGAAACTTCCCCAAACTAAACAAAGGACAAACCCAATTCACAATACAAGAAGTACACCATGACTCCAAACAGACAAGATCAGAAAAGAAATGCCTCTCCACTACCACATCATAGTTCAACAGCCAGCCTGGCCCCAAAACAAAGATAAAATTCTATAGCCGACAAAGAGAAAAACAACAAGGACCTACTAAGGGAAAACCTACCAGAATACACATGGACTTCTTGTCGCAAACGATGAAGGCAAGAAGAACTGAAGCAAGCATCTCCAGTGTTAGGACTATGCGAGATGCAACCCGATAATTTCTATGCCAGCAAAAATGTCGAATATAGTGAAGGAGAGAGGACATTCGAATGACAAATAAACAACTTGATAGAATACATTCCGGAAAATCAACTCTCTCAGAGAAATGCTTGAAGCAATTCAGAGGACAGACGAAAGGAGCAACCAACCCCAGGCAACTAGAAGAGAAATCAATAAAAGCTAACTGCAGACGTAGCGTGTAATACCTATAAATCAAACCGCAGATGGATAATAAGGCAAAAGGACGCAACACAAACCTATTATAACCTTTAAATATCAATGGCTAAATCCCAATCAAAAGACAGACTGAAAGAATGGGAGAAGGAGACTGATTAAGGAACAGGAATCTTGTTGGTAGCCTGCCCGACGTGATGCGTGTCGCTCGCCAACCACACCTAAAGATGGCGCGACTTCATGGTCCACTACAACAGCCGTTTCCCTCGTTTGCCTTTGATTGGAGAAACTGCCGCATGACTACTAGTCTCTAGCTCCCGCTTTTAACATGGGCCAAATGAGGCCTTGGGACAGTGCACCTATCCAGAACACACACGAACCCTCTAGACTGGTATTTAAGCAGTGCCTTTTCCCCATTTCGGGGTTCCTTCTCACAAGAGAGCTGTGTACACACTAAATATGCTGCAGAAGAATCCTGTTGTCCAAGTGAAGTTCTTGCCGGCGAGAATACAGCGCGCGTGACAAATGGTGCCGAAGACCCGGTCCCGGGCTCTACATTTCGCTGGCACTGAGAGGACCCTTCATTTTTGAAGAGGATTCAGAACTGCGCTCAGGTAAGTTTGTTCTGAGAGGCATGCTTTTTCTTGATTGTTTGGAGGGTTTGGTGCTCATGTGTTTGTCTTAGTGTTTGCTGTTGCCGTTTTCAGAACTGGGTTTGACTTTTGGCGTTTAAATCAGAGGTAGATAACCCGTCTCGCCTCTCCATGGGAAACTCACATTCTCTGGTGCCTGCGCTTCAGGCAGTGCTTCGGGCAAGGAATCTGAAGGTCTCCACCAGAACCTTGGATTCCTTTGTTCAGGAAGTTGATCGCTGCGCCCCTTGGTTTCTTGCCACTGACTCACTTTCACTTCCGAGCTGGGAAAAGCTTAAAGGCGATCTTGATAGAGAACAGCGTAAGGGCAAACTCAAGCCCGGTACTATCCCCATTTGGAAGCTGGTTAAATCCTGTCTCCAGGAAACGAATCGCAACTGTGAGGATGAATTTTGAAATTAGGGAAGGAGGCAGTCAGGCCCCTTGAGGCCCTTCAGGATAGCATGTCAGAAACGGAACGGGATTCAAAAAAAGGTGCACGCATAAAGAGCGAAGCTTCAGAAAAAGGTACCACACCCAAAGGAAGGGGTGAGAATAAGAAGGAAAAGGATAATAAGGGAACTTTATACCCGTTTAAAGACTTGCAAGCTTAACATTAACTGATTCAGAATCTAATGAGGAACTGTCACCTTCCGAAGAGGACGATTTAGAGGAGGAAGTGTCCCGGTATAAACTTGAACACTTTCAGCCTGCCAGGAGGCGAGACAGGTTAAAACTGAATGTAAACAAGCCCCACAGCTCGGTACCTTCCGCTCCTCCTCCCTATGTACCTGGGCGGTGCTCCACCTCCTTTTGTTCCCCAGAGGTACGCCACGCCATGAGGCAAATGTTCCCGGTCATTGAAAATGAATATGGTGGTTGGGGCCACCGTGCCATAGACTTTTCATAGAGCACAAACAATTAAAGAGTTCGCAGAATCAGTTCCGAGCTGATGCGAGTCAATGCTAATTTCCGTATCCCAAGTAGACGCCCTGGCCATTATTGCCCATGACACCACAGATGCAGTATGTTGCCCAAAAGCTTGCCGCCATACACCAATGGTGGGGCAATATCTAGAATGGAAGGCTCTCTGGCATGATGCCTGCCAGACACAAGCCCGCTCTAACGCTACAGCTGGAGGCGAGGCGGCCCAATGGACATTCAACATGCTTACTGGTCAGGGAAAACATGCTGCTGATCAGACCGGCTTCCTGCTTGTGGTCTATAGCCAAATATAAACTGCAGCTTTGCGAGCCTGGAAAAAATTAACAAATAAGGGAGAAGTCTTGGGCAATTTAACAAAACTAATTCAAGGCCCGAGTGAAACCTTTTCTGACTTTGTTGCTAGACTATTGGAAGCTGCAGGGAAAATTTTTGGGGACCAGGAACAGGCATTTAGTAAATCAACCCAACATTTGGTGACTTTGAGTACAAACGTGTTTTAGCTGGGCGTGGGTGGCGCACGCCTTTAATCCTACGCCACTGGAAGCAGAGGCAGGCGGCCTTTGTGATCAAGGCCAGCCTGGTCTACAGAGTTGCGTTCCAGGACAGCTGTGGGCTCCAGGGAGACCCTGTCTAAAAAGACAAAAACAAAAAAAAAAAAAAAGTGTTTTAATGGGAGTTACTAAAAAATTGTCATATGTCTATGCTAGCTGTCTGTGTGTTAACTGTTCTCTCATATTTCTGATTTTTTTGCTATGTGTGTTCCTTTGTGTTGATTTCTGATAAAAGTGGCCACTTCAAAGATCTTTCATTCTAGATGGATCACATTGAAATTAACTTCGTGTTCGACATGCTTAAACTTTTCAAAGGCCTAATTTTAACCCGGGTTCCTAAGTTCCTACCAAAAATTCTAAACTGGTTTTCTCCAGGTTTCTTTGTTCTCTGTTCAGACTAAATGGCGCCGGGCGTGGTGGCGCCGCCTTTAATCCTAGGTCCCTTGGGCGGCCAAGACCGCTGATCTTTGTCCAAGCCCACCTGTCTCTACTGCGCAGCTCCCGCCCGCCCTACGGTCACTCCGCCCCGGCCTGTGGTTTTCCCCGGCCGCTTTGAATTCCCTATCATCCAAACATATGTGTCTATGAAAAAGTTACACATACCATAAACTATTAGTGCTGCATATATAATACCTATATATATTACTTGTGCTGCATTAGTCGGATTGGAAGCGTTCTCCGGGCAATCTGTCAGCCCATGAAAGGAATACAGTCCAGAAAATTAGCGAATCCAAGTCAACTAGCTCAGACGATGAAGCAGACAGTGTGTCTTCTTTATCCACCTGCTGCCCCATTTCTAAGCCTAAGGAACCAATCTTGTCGGAAGCGAAGGGGGCGATGTTAGTCGATATTGTAGGCCGCGATTGGGGTAGGTTTTGAACGTGAATGTAAAACTTACAGCAATTAGGCTGGACACATCATTTGACAACTTGATGAACAAAAAAACCTGTCAACCTCCACTGACTGGTGGGACTGTGGGGCGGGCTTTTTGGGCACAACAGTCTTTAGATTGCGTTTTTGCACGAGGATGCTTATACTCCGGATATCACTTATATTCTAAAAAATGAAAAAAATTAAACTGAAAGATGCAGGACATGTTATGGCAGAATGCATGAAAAAAAAAAAAAAAGGGGTGGGGGTGGGGTGTCAGGAAAGGGGAATATCTGCGATCGGAATTGGAAAATGAGGTATGAAAAGCACAAATCCAGCATAAAAATTAAAAAAAAACTATTGCCTATAAGCAAGCAAAAAAAAAAAACCAAAAAAAAAAAAAAAAAAAAAAAAAAAAAACAGTGCAGCTTTGATCTCCATTCCTCCTGGAGACCCAGACTGCTGTGACCTCCACCCTATTTTGGTTAATTTAATAAGAAATTTCCTTTAAATTAAACTGTTTTTGTTTATGTCTTCTTAGGCCCATCTTCAAAGCTGTGTGTATGTTGTGAGTGAATGGGCGCCTGCTTTCACTTTATTATAGTCCTACAGGTTTAAATCTATTTAACTAACTATAAACAAAAATAAATTCGATTCATAAAAAATGTTTGCTTTACACCCCTTAGTGTTAACAATTTTTAATGGTTCTATAATATGCATCTATCATTTTCAATGAAGATTGTTGTACATTATTATTAGTAATTATTATTAATAGTGTTAGTTATTGTTATTACATATAATTATTGATAATCTGCTAAAAATTCAGTCTAATGGTCAATTGTTCATTGTTTGCTGCTCTTTTTAAAACATTATTATTCATAATAATTGTTGTGACTAATAACGGTTAATGGTATTATTGATTAATAATAATAATTATAATGGCAGTTATAGTGTTGTGATTTAAACACTTTTATCTTCCAAACGTCCTTAGTAGCAAGACCAGATGGATCATTTCAAGACTGCAAACAACTTTGACCTGTCTGCTTTTGGGAGTCCTCAATCTTTAGATTTGTAAATTTAATACCAGGCGTCAGTTCGGCTTAGCAGCGGGACAGTTAGGAGTTATTTATGACCCAAAGGACCATGATAGGAAACAAATAGTAAACATTTGGTCTCATAGTTTCATTAAGACAAGTGTTCACAAATGGCCTAAGAGGTGAATATGGATGTTTCCACCGTCATGTAGCGCTCTCTGCTTTGCGCCTGCTTTGCTCCCCCGCCCCCGCTCTGCTCCAGCGCCGTGCCTGTTTGTTGAGTTACTGGACATTATTCTAATTATTAAAATAACCTATAAACCAAATTATTCAAAATTTCAGGTTTCTCATTGGACATTCAAACGATATGGTATTTCTTCTCTAAGGTCCAACCTAACAACTCTTTCCTACGTATGGTGTATGTATGTATGTGTGCGGACTCACCTGTGTGTATAGATGAGTGTACTTTTATATTCTAAGTATATTATGCTAATAGACATGATAATATAAGAACATTGCCTCTAAGCTGGAACAGGCCCTTCCATCTTAAGATGCAAATTTATATTAACAGCCAAATCTATGCGTTCGATTTCAACAAAATTTCTAGATATATGGATATACAAAAAATTTAAAATACTAAACTACACTGTTTACACTCCTTTCAAACATCTAAAAAAAAACCAAGATTTGCCACATCTAAATTGTTTCTGAGTTTCTCACAACAGGTAATAGTTGTTTGTGGAAATCAGCCTCAGAGCTGACTGTTTAAAGATCCCATTTTGGTTTGTGTTTGCTTTCAAAAGATAACTTGCTTGCTTTGAAATTATCTAGCTTTTGTTTGGGTGGGCAGTTTGTGACCCTTGGGACCAGGTGTGGCGGCAAACACTTTAATCCAGTACTGGGGAGGCAGAGGCAGACATCCTTTGTGAACTCCAGGCCAGCTGATAATTCAAGCATATTGGAAACAGAAAAAAATAAAAAAAAACAAAAATGGGCAAGATTGAATGGGTGTCTGAGGGGCTGGGGGATAGCGCAGCTGCTTTTTCAAAGGCTGAGGCTGAGAAGAGAACACAAAAAAAAGAAGTTCGATACCCAGCACCCCACAAGGAAGACAAGGCATCATGGACCGCGCACACACACCTTAAAGCCTATACGAAACAAAACGGGGGATGGAAATGACCCCTTTGCACCAAAAACAATTATCTCAGTAACCCTATTTACTCTAAATTTTTTAAATTGGGACGACCAAGGCCGCTCTTCAGCCGAGCGTCACAATTCCTGGCCAAAAACACAAAACATAGTTAAATGGAACGATGCTAATATCTGGAAAATGGAAAGGCCCGGATCCTATAAGATCCAGGGGAGCTATTTGTGCTTTTCCACAGGAAGAAGAAAATCCAATTTGGGTACCTGAACGGCTGACACAAAAATTGTTGGAGAAAAAGGATGGAAGTGCCCCTGCTACTGTCACTCCTGATTTTCCCGTACGTTCTGACGCTTCCGATGGTCCCGGGCCTAGCAATCGGGGCAACCCTTGCGCTGTGTGGAACTCTCTCTTATCTAGTCCCAATCTCCTCTCTTTCCTTCCGCATGGCACCTCGACCCCCCTGCCTCTTTCTTTCAC